>VYZS01076493.1:0-14908 GCA_013400695.1 Neodrepanis coruscans | reverse complement strand
GTAAGGTCTGAGCTTTCCAAATAGCTTTTATTCAGCCCTTGCAATTTCAGATATGGGTAAAGGTTGACTAACCTAAACCTTGGATAGCCAGGTGAAAAGTGGTCTTCCCCTTGCTGTTAAGAGAACAAAACAGTATTTTTATGAGAAAAGGAAGATTACACAAAAGGGAGGAAAAGGCTAGACAAAGGAAATATGTAAATAACATTGAGAGATGACAGAAAAAAAATCAAAAGGAATATTATAGAGTCATAGAATCATTTAGGTTGGAAAGGATCTTTAAAATTACTGAGGCCAATTGTCAACCTAACACTGCTAAATCTGCCACTAAACCATGTTGCTAAGCATGTCATCTACACATCTTTTAAATCCCTCCAGGGATGGAGACTACACACTTCCCCAGACAATCTGTTTCAATGTTTTGCAAATGTTTCCATGAAGAAATCTAAACTTGCCCTGGTACAATTTAAAGCTGTTTCCTCTATCCCATTGTTACTTGGAAAAGGGGAGACTGCCCTCCACCTGTCTAGAACCTCCTTCCAGGTAGTTGTAGGGAGTGATAAGGTCCTCCCCAACCCTCGTTTCCTCCATCCTAGACAGCCACTTACCATAGGAATTGTATTCCAGATGCTTTGCCAACTTTACTTCTAAAAGTAATCAAGTTTCCATGAAGTGAAAAGCTAGCTGAAATAAATATACTGAGATGAATTAGATTTTAGAAGTTTTTCAGACAACCTCATATGTTTGCTCCTGGAAGAAACTTCTTTTTCATGAACAAATTAAAAAACGCTAAATAAACATGTCCTATTTTAAAACCACACATTATTCCCATACTACAGAGATTTCTTTTAAATTGCCAAAATTACCAGCCTCACCTTCAGCTTCTTCAGCTTTCTTCATTCTTCCTCAGCCAATATCTCTAAACCTCCCTAAAATACTCCTTCCTCACTATTAGAGTCTAACCACAGAGTGATTGTGTCACTCTCATAGAATTAATTTCATAATTCAGATATTTTCTCAAATTCTTCGCACTGCTGTGGGAAATCCAAAGTTGGCAAAAATCCCAGACTTTGGATGTAGTTTCTTGTAACTTGCAGTTTTGAGGCAATTGTCTGTGCAAATCCACACACACTAACTTTTATCACCAGTTTTGTATATTATGTATAGTGGCAAGAAACTCTTAGAGTTGTATATCCTTGCTCTTAAAGGCCGTGACAGACTGGGAGAGTATGCAAGCAGTCCATATATGTAACAACTGTAAAAATGCTCTAACAGAGATGTAGATCATGTGGACACAGGATGAGACCGTTGGCCTACACAAGCATCTGCCTTCAGGAACTTCAGCTGTAGACCAACAGCCTGCTTCTATAATTGTGTCATTAATATTTAGTACCATGTTGTGTTGATCTTTTACCTCTTCATACCCACTTGATTGACTTCTTTCTCATGACATACTTTGTCTTGACGTAGCTCATANGCTCTCTGGCTCAGCCATTCAGACAGTTTTTAACTCAGAGTACAGTGCACCTGTCCAAGTCATCAGCTGCCAGTTTCTGCAGGAGAATACTGTGGGCATGCTGTTGAAGGCTTTACTAAAGTTCAGTTAGATAATATCTGCAGCCTTTCACTCATCCCCTGAGTGGGTCACCCTGTCATAGAAGATCAGGTTGGTCAAGCAGGNGTAAGGTCTGAGCTTTCCAAATAGCTTTTATTCAGCCCTTGCAATTTCAGATATGGGTAAAGGTTGACTAACCTAAACCTTGGATAGCCAGGTGAAAAGTGGTCTTCCCCTTGCTGTTAAGAGAACAAAACAGTATTTTTATGAGAAAAGGAAGATTACACAAAAGGGAGGAAAAGGCTAGACAAAGGAAATATGTAAATAACATTGAGAGATGACAGAAAAAAAATCAAAAGGAATATTATAGAGTCATAGAATCATTTAGGTTGGAAAGGATCTTTAAAATTACTGAGGCCAATTGTCAACCTAACACTGCTAAATCTGCCACTAAACCATGTTGCTAAGCATGTCATCTACACATCTTTTAAATCCCTCCAGGGATGGAGACTACACACTTCCCCAGACAATCTGTTTCAATGTTTTGCAAATGTTTCCATGAAGAAATCTAAACTTGCCCTGGTACAATTTAAAGCTGTTTCCTCTATCCCATTGTTACTTGGAAAAGGGGAGACTGCCCTCCACCTGTCTAGAACCTCCTTCCAGGTAGTTGTAGGGAGTGATAAGGTCCTCCCCAACCCTCGTTTCCTCCATCCTAGACAGCCACTTTCCATAGGAATTGTATTCCAGATNTCCTCCATCCTAGACAGCCACTTACCATAGGAATTGTATTCCAGATGCTTTGCCAACTTTATTGCCTTCTCTGGACATGTTCCAGCACCTCAATGTCCTTCTTGTAGTGAGGGGCCCAAAATTGAACACAGGACTCAAGGTGTGGCCTAACCAGTGCCAAGTACAGAGGGACAATCACTACCTTTGTCCTGATGACCACACTATTGCTGATACAAATCAGGATGCCTGGTGGCCTTATATGCCATCTGGGCACACTGGTGTCAACCTTTTCCTCTAGACATCTTTCCAGCCACCTATAGTGCTATCTGAGGTTANCAGGCCTGTAGTTTCCCAGATCCTACTCCCAGTCCTCCTTATATATGGGTGTCTCTTTTCCCAATCTCCAGTTAACTGAGTCCTCCCTAATTAGTCAGGATTGATGATAACTAATGGAAAGTGTCTCACTGAACACTTCTACCTCCCTCAAGACCCTTGAGTCGATCCTATCCAGCCCCACAGACTCGACCTTATCTAAAAGGTGCCCATTTCCTCTTGGATTATGGAGGCTTCATTCTATTTGCCTCACAAATCAGGGTTCTGGGTACCCTGAAAACAACTAGTCTGGCTACTAAGGATTGAGATAAAAAAGATACTAAGGGCCTCATTTTCTTCATCGTTTCATTATGTTTCCCTCTTCATACAGTAATGGCTGGATATTCTCCTTAGCCCACCTTTGTTGTTAATATATCTATAGAAACATTTTTTTTGCATTTTATGGTAGTAGATAAAGTTCTACTTGGGCTTTGGTTCTTCTGATTTTCTCCCTGCATAACTTCATGACATCCTTTTAGTCCTCCTGATAAGCCTGCCTTTTCTTTCAAAGGTATTAAACTCTTGGGGTTTTTTTCTGGATTTCAACTCTCTGTTCAGCCAGGCTGGACTTCTTTCCTGCTAACTCAACTTTCAACACGCAGAGACAGCTTACTTCTGCACCCTTAGGATTTTCTTCCTGAAGAATACCCAGTGTTCCTGGACTCATTTGCCCATCAGTGCTACCTTCCAAGGAACTGTCTCTCTAGTTTTAAACAAGCCAGTCTGCCCTCTAGAAGTCTAGGGTACCAGTTCTCCTTGGCACCCCTCCTTACTTCTCTGAGAATCAAAAACTCTCCTTTTGTGATCAGTGTGCCCCAGATGGCCTCCAACCTTCATATTACACCACCCACCAGTCCTCCTCTGTTTACAAATAACAGGTCCAACTGGGTGCCCCCCCCACCATTGACATCCTGACCAGCTGTGTCAGGACATTATCTTCAATGTATTCCAGGTATCTCCTGGACTATTTCCTCTTTGTTGTGTTGCTTTTCCAGCAGACATCTGGTAAGTAGTGATCCCCCACAAGAACAATGGCTAATTATTGTGAGACTTCTTCCATCTGCTTATAGAATATTTCACCTGCCTTTTTATTCGTAGTCAAAGAAAAGCATGCTGTCTCTTTCTCAAGTAAAAACATGAGAAGAGGAATGAAAAAGAGGAAGAAGAAAATCTGTGAAAGAATGCATTCATAAACAATTATTTCATAATTATGAATACTGGCAGATGTGAAAGCAATTTATCTGACATATCTATCAAATTCTTTGCAATTATATGTTTGAATCTGACATGATATTAGACTTGATATTTTTTTTTTAATTTTGGGTTTAATTCCGGGAATGAATTATTTACTCATCATTTCAGCTTCCATTAGAACTGACAGTCCCGTAGAGTTCAGTAAATAATCACATGGATCTTTTTTTACAAGGACTCTATTTTATTAATAGCATGCAGTCCACTTATATACCTGCAAGACAACTTCTTTAGTATATATAGTCCAAGAAAACCCCTTGTATTTAAACACAAGTAGAATGATCAGCAAAGATTATTTCATAGTGTGCTGCACTTTTCTAGGACTTTATTTAGCAGTTCTCAAGGAGAACTGGTCTGTCAGGCTGCTCACCCATAGACGCTTTGCCTGTCTAATATCTGTTCTGAAAGGAAAACAACAGAGATCATTTTCAGAGACAAGTACTGGGATACTTAATATGAAGGGAGAAGAGTAGATGCAAGTGGCTGGAAGGACAAGGGGTGATGGGCTATTTCCAAATCTCTGAACCTGTGTTTTGAGCTCTGTTACTTTTTAACAAATTACCAATTACAAGGTGACAACTTGTAAATGCTGTCTTACACAGACACTGCCTTTATTTTGACGCCGGACATCATCCAAGTCTGAAAGAGAAGACAGGGTATTTCAGAAGAACACAGTCCTACCTTGTGCACTTAGTATTCTGTAAGATTTGTTTTGGCTTTTTTTTTTTTTTTCCTAATTCTCTCTATTCCTTATAGTCTTTTGCATTTCAAGTTCCTTTGACTAGTGAATCTGTTAATAAACAAAAGCTTCTATCTGAATCCAAAGGTTCTTGAATACCTCATAGTTGTGTTTTCATTCCAGCTGTCACACTCCACAGTTGCCAAAGTCTGTTGTGAAAAATCACAGTTCCGAAGGTAGATTAGCAGACATTTATCATCTTTGTGACAAAGAAAATACATATGTGTCTTAGCTTATTGTTTGTTTCACTGAATCCTCCTAAAGTACATCACTTAAATTTAATTTCATTTTCCCCTTCCCCGTGATTTTCCAGACCAAACATGATATGAGAGTGTACATAAATATGCATGATCTTTTGCTTGGCCTAATTCTGGTAGAGTTTATTACATAAGATGAAAAAATAACTAAGAAATATTATAACTGGCATTTGTCATTCATTTCACTGATATTTATGCTATTCTCTCACATATGGATCAATATATTGAACCAAGGATCGAGAAATCACACCCAACAACAAAGAGTTGTTAGATGGAACATTCTGTCTATTAATGATGTCAGGAGCCACTGAGAATTATTTGCCATAAGTAGCTCAAGGAAACAATCTCAAAACAGGGTATGTATACAATTTTAAACAAAGAACTCAGCAACACCTCCCAACCAATCCAGCTCCCCTGCTACATCATCCAAGTATTCTCAGATTTCTTCTAGTGTCTCATTCATGGAGCAATGCTACTATCTTGCATCTTCTTTCAACCAAGAATTATGTCTGGGGTCTTCTTACTTCATCCTTCCTACTTTTCATCACCCAAACTTTGGCTGGTCTTTTCATGTTGGCAAATCCCAACATAAGCACATATCGGTTTCATTAACCTTTGACTCCCTGCCATATTGTTTCAACTACCTCCTAAGACATAACATTTATCTTTAGTTAAAGATCATCTACCCTATTGCTTACCTGAAACAATTCCCTATTGAATTAGCCTTCTCAGTTAATTTTTTTCTACTGATTGAGTATTCTAGGGTGCATAAGTCTCTAAGAATACATTCTACAGGCGCATAGCTCAGCTCTCTTCTAATCTTCCAAACCTCTATTTACCTCTAAGTCAAGCATGACAATAGGCAAAAACGTTTAAAGCTACAAAATCTAGTAAACCCTAGCTGAGTCTTAGCAAAATCTCACAGTCCTAACTTTAAGAATCTTTGATTATACAAGGCATAGTTCCTAAATACTCAAAAGTCACATTCAAAAATCATTATCTTTATAGCAACGTGCTATAAAAAAAAGGCTCATGCCATTTTTTAAGTATTGTTCTTCCATATATTCCCTCATAGTTATGGGAAAATTAAGGGAAAAAGCATGCATCCTGTTGTTATAGGTGCAGAGACTCATAAAGTGAGAGTATTTATTTTATGATCTTAAGCCTACCTAAACAAGGATTTTCCTCCTGCTGGTATTAGATTGTGCCTCATTATAGAATCTGTTATTCTGGAGACAGTTATCACTCATGGTCATCAACCCAGAGACTTGGATCAGTGATTTTTTTAATCCCTTAAAAAATGTTTTAACTGCACACAATTTATCTGTGGAGGTGTAAAAAAAGTACATTATTCTGTACATACTCACAATATGTTTGCACCTCGTAGATACTTTTTGTGACCCTTTAGGAAGAAAAACACGGACTCCCCTCTGTGATCTGTGGATTATAAGTTTATGTCCATTCTTCAGCTATGATGACATTTACAGATTTTAAATTACAGATGACATGTAAAAACTTCAGCTTGCTTGAGTAATTTGTATTTAGGAAAGTTAAAATGCTTTCCATTTTTAGAATGAACTTTTTTCTCAAGTCAGAACAGTTTTCACAGGCTTTTTCTCTGCATATGCAGACATATCAAGAGAAGAATATAATTTCATATATAAAATTATTTTCTTCAAACAAAGATGAGCCATACCATTTACAAACACAATAACAGGAAGCAGCCCACTGTATCAAACCAATTAATTGCCAGAAACAGACTTAATATTGTATCCAGTGGGAAAATAGCATTTTCATTGTCCTTAAAAGAAAAGATGAAATCTTACTACTTAATATTAAGAACAAATCTGTTTTTAATTTTATTAGGAATTCTCTCCTGTGTATGACACTGTCCATTCCACACAATGTTGGTAGGCAATAAAGACACAGACTTCTTTCAAACTTACGATATAAAAACGCTGAGGCTCAAATTCTGTTCCTTCTACAGATTTTCTTTTTGATTATATAAAGTTCATTCCTCCTTGCAGCTGTCTGGTGATATGGTGTTTTTGTCTTTTTTTTTTATATGAAAATTTGGTAATTTAATTGCTAGTGTGCAATAGCTGCTGAAGTATCTGTAAGACCCTGACAAGACAGTGATGGAAGAAGTCAGAGATGCTCAGATCCTCTCTTGACCAAGTCTGTGAAAGGTAGTTTATGCATCTGCTAGCATTGTTCAGTATACCAAATAACATATTAGTTCCTAATAGTAAATTACTGTAGTATCTAGCAACATTAAAATTTCTGCAAGAGTCACACAGAAATTTCTTTGCTCTAGGTCCTTTCAGTTTTTAAGTTTTCTCATTATTGCTTGAAGTGATAAAAATTGTACCTGTTCCTGTTCTACCTTTCTGCTCTTACTAGCTCTGAATTTAGGAGCAAGTTTTAGGCAGTGGAGACATGGCTACTACAACCTTGAGATTGTCCAGCGTAAGAGCAATAGAATGGTTTTCCGCAGGAGGATGTTTCCTCTCCATATTCCTCCTTGCTCTCCCAATTTCACTGCTGATTAACCTTCCAAAGATTTTCATAATAATTTTTTAGTCCTTGTAATAGCTTTGTAATGCAGGAAGAGCTTCCTAGGTACCAGGATCCTAAAAGTTTGTAGTAATAACACTGCTACACTGTGTTAGAAGGGAGACCCACAAGAATCTTTAAGTCCAGCTCTTAAGTGAATAGCATGTACAGGGATTGAACCCACAACTTCGGTGTTATCAGCACTGTGCTCTATGCAACTGAGTTAGTCTCAGCGTTTAAGGTGCAAAGAAGTGCAGAACACACTATTGCTATGAAACAAAGACCTACAACTCTAAATAGCAGCACTTGTCTGTATGATGGAATACACCCTTTATTTCTCCTTTAAAGAGTAGACAGGTTATTTTCACTGTTTAATTGATATGAACTTAGTATCTGGATTTGTCAGCCTTTCTTACCTGTTGATATACTCACTGGAAATGCCAACTTAATCACATCAGTTGAAACAGAAAAAGTCTGAATTTTCAAAGCTGATTATTTTTTTCCCTGGTTATTTGCATATCCTAAATCACCTTTTAGTTTGCTGATTCTAAAATTCCTCTTACATGTCTAAAAGACCTATTTGCTAAAAAAGTCCTCCTTAATTGACCATTAATTTGGTCAACACAAGCAATGCTTCTTCAGTAGTCTTGAAGAACCTTTAGGATGTAGCATATATGTGAGCCCGCCTGGATCAGTTTTAATTCCCATCCTCCATGGTACAGTTGGGTCATGCTGAAAGGTAGGAGGTGCCTTTTTTGCTGCCTTTGGTCAGGTTATGGCTACATTTTGCAACATTGAGATGGGGTATGTTCTTTCTACTTGAAGCATCTGCTGAATGGATTCCATGAGCAACCTATTAAATTCGGCCTTCTTGAAACTGGGTACCTCTAACTACTCATCAGCACTTTCCAGCTTTGGCAGGAAAGAGGAAGACTTTGTTTCTTGTTCTTCTAGTGATTTTTCAGCATCAGAAAAAGAACATTAATTAGATCCATGAGTACAGTATTTGGCCACTGTTGTAGCAATACAATTCAAAACTGTCTGAGCCCTGTCAGGTAAGACACCATAGCTGTAATCCATTTGTATTTTAGGAACCAAAGAGCCCTGAATCCACACAAACATTGAGGCCACAGGTCTTCCACATACAGAAGAATGAGCTGTGATTACCATTGGCTATGCTTCCTTCATCATTCCTCATCCTGGGAATCTGAGGACAATACCTCCAGTTGCCTGACAGAGCAGTTTGTGAAGGAAAGCTTTCAGTGTTTTCACCTGTGGGAAGAAATGGGATACAGCCCTTGTTAGCTGTATATGTAGCAAGAATTCCCAGAGGTCTAAACTTTTGCTTTTTTGTCAGAGACCATAAGAGCTAGCAGGCTTAACTTTGAGAAACATTAATTGTGAAATTAAATGCTGACCATCGGTATTTCACAAGAAGACAAGGCTTCAGGATGACCTGTTTGGACCTTCCACTGCCTGAAGTGAGCCTACAAGAAAAATCTTGAAAGAGACTTTTTACAAGGGCATGTATTGAGTGAAAGGGCAAGATGTAATGGTTTTAAACTGACAGAGAGTAGGTTTAGATTGGATATTAGGGCGAGAGTGGTGAGGGGCTAGAACAGATTTCTCATGGAAGTTGTGGATGCCCCATTCCTGGAGATGTTAAAGGCCAGGTTGAATGGGGCTTTGAGAAACCCTGCCTAGTGGAAGGTGTCCCTACCTGTGCCAGGATGTTGGATCCAGATGATCTTTAAGGTCCCTTATAACCCAAGCCATTCTATGAATCTGTGATTCTATGATTCTATGGTTCCATGATTCTATGAAGAACTGTATAAATGAAGCGAGGAAACAACAGTCCCCTAAAAAAGTGAAACAGCTCAATCCACTGTTTCATCACAGCAGCTAAAGATATCTTAAAATAAACTGTGTGGCTATGGCACTGAATTTTCTTAGTCATGAAATACCACTTCTCTACTCATATTTTCATTATTAGTATTTGCTTAAATCTATTTTGAGGTTCATTCTTTGCTCCCAGGTTGGCAGCTCCCATATGACACCATAAATATGCATTTATCCTTAAAATTCAAACTATGCCATATATGGCTTTGAAATATGTAACCTGGTGTGTGAGAAGGTATTCTCTTCATCAGGAAAAATAAAATCCACAAGGATTTGTCCTGTTATGGAATATTTGATAGCTTGCTTTGGTAGTGAGCAGATAAAGATAATAAAAGATGATTTGGAAACTAGTACTGAAAGTGATACAAATGTTGAGTTACTTTGATTTTTGCAAAACCAAGTTGAATCTTTTTATCTTTCAATTTTTTTTTGGTCCAACTGACCTTCAGAATGTGTTTATTTTACCATGTGAAAAAATCAACATTATATGAATGCATAGATTTTTCATTAAAAAAAAGAACCAAAGCCAGCATGGTCTTAGCCAGTCATCCTGTGTAACTGAATAGAATATGTTTTTTGACACTCATTAGTGGGCTGCCCTGATTTTCTAATGGTGAAAGTCAAAACTTTGTGACGGTTTCTGTTCCAGCAATTGACACATTGACAATTCCCTTTGAAACACTGAATGCAACAAATAGTACATAGAATTTTCAAGCAAATATTTGACAAAATTTGCATCCAAACTGACCAAAGTTTCCTCTAGAGTTCCCCAACACATGGTGCAATTTGAGAAAAAAGCACTCTTGCCAGAGAAGCTGCTTGTGGTTTGAGTTTTTGATGACTCTGGCTGTGGGCTTGTTCTAATACCAAATAGCTGTTATTTTCTTGTTTAATCCATTATCTCCTTTTAGGATTGGTGGAGCTCTGCCAACAGTCTTCTCCTATTTTTCTGAAGTACTTGCTCGGGAGAAACGAGGTGAACACCTGAGCTGGCTCTGTATGTTTTGGATGATTGGTGGCATTTACGCTTCTGCAATGGCTTGGGCAATAATTCCTCATTATGGTAAGAAAAACAGCTCCTTATGGTTTGTAGCTCCTCTTGTATGAACGTAAAGCTCTTGAAGTACAGCTTAAAGAAGCATATTCATGTCTGTTCTCAAACTACTGACCTCACTATTTCCACTATGGATATAGTGAGAAGAGATTCTACCATAAATAAGAAATAATTTTTCAAAAGATGCAAAAACTAGCCAACACCCATGGCACATTCTTTAAATTATTGAAAACTTGGACATATGAAAATATAATTGGTTTTATTGTTGAATCTGGAGAAAAATTATGTGGAGACTTGCATCAGAGAAAATAAATTTTAAATTGCTGAATGTCAACACTCCTTTTGATGCAGAGATAAATTGTGAATTGTACGTTCTTGAGAAGAAGAGTAAGAACTTAATGTTTGCAGTACTGAAATCTGAAATTAGTCTGAAAATAAAACTGTGCTGAATGTTTTTTATAGATATTTTTAGTGGTGTAAAACAGATGAATGGAGCAGAGTGCACTTAAATGCTGTAGGGATGCATAAGGGCAATGGCTAAAGTTATACACATATGAAATAGAAGCTACTTTGCGGAAGAGCTCTTTAATTGCCCTGACACGGTTCAGTATAATGAGGAGGTACAGACTCAGTCCTTGCCTTTTAGAAGAGCTAAGTTCTCACGGGTCTCCAGGGTTGCTGAGACTGCTCAGGGATTCTTAAAAATCAGCCTCTCAAGCACTTCTCCCTGGCAGTCTTAAAGTGAAATAAAGCAGCACAGTGAATTAGCTGGCATCCAAAACAGCTTTCTGTAGCCAAGCAATGAGGTTTATCACAGTGAGATTGTGAAAAAGAGGACAACTTCGTAAGGTTTGCCCAAAGTGATTTGAACATTTAGCAAATGGTAATGTCCAGAAATAAATTACAATAATGCAGACTAATCAAATATCTAGACTGCTACATTAAAATTAATTTTAGAGTCCAGTACACTCAATCCAAATCTATATCTTCAACCTTGCCCTTTGACTTTAAATTGTTGGAATCAAAGACCGGAATTTGTGCTGACAAGGCACCATGTGGCTTTATTTTTTTCTTTCAATTAGTAAATTGCTCTGGATGCCAAGTACTTTTTTGCTTTCCTATGGTGTTCTGTTTTCTTTATCTTTCAGTGGAAAATGCAAACATTGTGAGAGGTTGATTTACATAGGTTCTCTAAATATAAAATTGTAGATTTCATAAAAAATTAATTTCCTTACTGAGGTACTTTTAGAACACCACACCGCAGTATATCTCAATGAATAATCATAAACTTCCTTATACCAGTGGCACTGGTATAAGGACGCAGTGGCACTAGAGGGAAAAATTTTCTTCTTTCTTTAGCAGTGGAAGAATATCAGCAACAAAAAGCGATGGTGCACTGATTTTTTTCTTTCCACCTGCAAAAATGTTTCTTAAACAAAATAAAGTGTTGTGGGGTGAAAGCGAAAGTGAAATAAAATGTGCCTTTTTGTTTCCTACCATGGGGGGTCCGGAGGGCCGGGGTCCTGCCTGGGGCGGGGCCGGGGATGCAGGGCTGCGGGCGGTGCCCGCATTGTTTCGGTGGCCTTTCTCTTCCCTCCGGTGGCGCGGCCCCAGTCCCGGGCTGGAGTCGGCCATGGCCCCACTCTGAGCCGAGGCGGGGCCGGAGCGCAAAGCGGCACGGGAGGGGCCGGCTGCCAGGGTTGCCTGGCAGTCCCTGCGGTTCCTCCCACCTCTGCCTCCCTCCATCCCTGGGCGTCCACTTGCCGGGGAGTGCACGCTGCGGGAGCGGCGGCGGCAGTGGCAGCCGTGTGGGGCATGTGCACCCAAGGGCGGGACTGGCGCTCGGCCAGGGCTATCGCGGGGAGCCACTTCTGCAGGGCGCTCCCTCTGCCACCCCGCGGGCCAGGGGAGCGGCACCGGGCGGTGCCCTCCTTGGTGCCAGACCCGGAAGCGCCGGCGCGGGTTTCAGCGGCGGCGGCGGCAGCTGGGGGGCGGGGGGGGCTGGNTTGTGGTTATCTGCAGCTATTCCGTGGGGTCTAAAGACCACATCTTGTCTTCCATCAGCACTAAATCCCTCCTTGGGCTAACGAGAAGGGGAGGGAGGGGGTTGCACGCAGTTTCAAATTTTCTTGAGTTTTCCTTCAGTCAAAGCCGGGCAGAAGCTCGCGCTGCTAAGGGAGTTCTCAGACCAGCCACGTGTTTTCTTCTAATTACCCCGGCGTCTCTCGGGGGGCCCAGAGAGAGAAAAGCACTATCTCCAGAGCGTCCTCGTCCCAAAAACGGGCCCTGGGAAACTTAATTTGTTTGTCTGTTTGCACTTTATTTGTTGGGTTTTTTTGTGTGCGCGAAATAAACTGTGATATTTGTGTGTTTTCTTCATTTTGGGGTGTGTTTGTGACTTCTCTTGGAATCTCTTGTCCAAAATCACTGAATTTGTGGTAAAACCACCATATAAAGGAATGTTAAAATATAATTTTAAAAAGCAGTGTTCTTCAGTGCTATCTATATAAATCACTACTTGCAAGTTATTGAGAAACATTGTAGTAGTCAAAAGAGGCCAAAAATGGCAAGCTATAGACAACAGAAAAAATCCTTTCTCGCAGTAAAACAGCAAAATTAAACAGAATATGTTTATGGGTTTTGATGAGGTCTTAAAATTGTCTTTAATTACAAACCTGACTTTCATGCTGTGAAGTTTAAAAGCCGTGGTTTAGTTCTTAAGATAAATGTGAAATCATCCCAGTTCAGGAAAAATGTTTTGGTGTCATGATGCTGTACTGAGCTCTAAGGCATTGCCAAGGGGTCCCAGGGCAAACCCTGCTTCAGCACTTGGAGAGTGTGGTCACGCATCGCTGTACCCTCCTGGAAAAATTGCAGGTCAGATAAATACTCATGCAGATTCCTGCAACATTGGTACCACATACATTTATGATGGTAGGCTCCTATGGTATTTACTCTTTCACAATTTCTGCATGGTTTCCATGGATTTATTTTGCCAGAATTAAGAAATGATGAAGATTTTTCTCCAATCACTTCCAGTCCATTATATCTTAATGGACCAGAAAACAAAATATAATTATAAACACAACACCCACTTCTAAACTTCATTTGTATAGTGCATAGGGCTTTCTGAGCTCTCTGGCTCTCGCTTGAATATTAAACAGTATTGCTTTTTCTCAGCTGAACTCAGAAGTTACTCAACAGCAGTGAATAAAGTTGCATCTGTTGAAAAGCAATAACCTATCATTGAGGATAGTGGAATTATTCTTAAATTAAAAGAAAAAGGTCAACACACTAAAATAATTTCAAATGTTCTTTTCTTCCCTCTTTTACAAATGTATTCCCTCAATTTTTACTGCTTCTTACATAAGCCACTCTAAAAAGGCCTAGATTCAAAAGTGTACATTATCTAGCCCAAGGCAGCCAGTGAAGCTATGTATGTGAGTTTACCAGCTGAACATTTAGCTGTATCTTTCAGTGAGAAAACAAAGATTGTTTTCTCTATATATAACAGTTTACCTCCATTGATGTTCAAGCAGCACAGAAGTGTTTGAAATATGGGTAAGGCTCTGAAACACAAAATAAAGTGTAGTTGTCTTAGCATCAGCATGTTGTTAAGTGAAGAATTAGCATAACATACTGCTGCAGTGACCACATATGGAAAGGGTAGTATCCTTTGGAAGACAGGCATCTCTATAGCATCTCTATATCTTTTTCATTTATATATTTGTTAGCTGTTGTTTAAACATTGAAAAGGGATGTAGTCTTCAGGGTCTCCTAAACTGGAGCTCAGGCCATGGAGAAGCTACTAGAAGAATCATCTGCAGAAAAATGCCTCTAATTGCAATTATTTAACGAAGTCCCAGATTAGTCTGATACAAAGAAATTGCTTTATGAACTCATATCAGAGTAGATGGGAAGAATAATAATCAATTTATAAATATTTTTGCAATTGCAACTTTAAATTTAACATCTTGTTTCAAGGTACACTAGTTTGAAGACTGTGAAATGCATCAACTGTGTATTGCAATAGTCTAAAATATTCGTTTTCCAAGTAATGAAGAATTCTAAAACATAGACATTTCCGTTTAACTTACAGACAGTGATATCTTACAATTTTTTTACAAAAAAAAAAGAAAAAAGAAAAAAGAAAAGGTTGTGTCCAATAAATATGCATTATTGTAAAAATCAGTTTCAGTTTTTACTGTACTGGCTCTCCAAACTAAACATCAGAGGAAGCTGGATAAGTGTTTCAGTGTATTATTGACCTCACTGGTTCTTAAATCTTATTCCTAAACAAGAAGGGGAACACTTGGTCAAAAAAAAAAAAAAATATTTCAAGACAGAGAACAGGATGGTGCAGGTGTCCAGGCTGTAACAGCATAACTGCATGTGAATCCTGCACTCTAACAGCACACTTCTTGTAAGTGCCAGAGGAGAGAGGAGATAGCTGTGTCAAACAACTCTAACAATCCAGTTTCCAAAAACATTACTTC
>VYZS01076487.1:49600-68640 GCA_013400695.1 Neodrepanis coruscans | reverse complement strand
TACATAAACCAGCCTCTGGAACAGGAACTGTGATTCAGGTGTTTCTGCCCCTCAGCTAATGTTCCTGCCACAAAGCAGTAGTATCATGCTCATTGCTTCTCTCTTTTTACCACAGATATTTTTGATTTATTTATACAACGTGAAAAACCTTCATCAACAAGGTTTGCAAGATTAACAAAATATTTCATATCCAGGAATTTAAAGCACTCTGTTAAAGAATGAGAACAATTTGCTACCCAGGGCTTGCTCCATACTTTGTAACTAGAGAATTTGGGAAGCCCCTACATGTGCTCACCACAAGCATCTGGGATAGAGTTTCTCAGGCAATACAGGTGGAGGAACTGTGTTTGTTAATCCTGCCAGGTGTAAATTGGAGAATTCAGCTCTGCTGACACTGCAACAATCCTAGATAAGCCTAGAAGGAAACACTATCAACTAGTTTAACACTGGAAGCAGAGGACTGTAGGGATAGTTGAAGAATTTTTGGATGCAGGCACCTTAAGGTGAACAATGTTTTTGAAAATCCTGTTAAATACTTACTTGGATCTTTAGATACTTGTCTAACTGCAACAACTTGATTCCTAATCAATTTAAGAACTTATGCTTCCTGCATGTTATTGTAAGACTTTTCATTACATGCTTTTCCATTCTAAAAGGAGCTTCCTAACATGGCTCAGAGGGAGACTGTTATTAGTTAGTCATTAATGAGCCTGTACCTTTGATTGTGTGCATTACATGTCAAGTGAGAATTCTTTCAATGAAATTAATTCCTTTTTTGACTAATCAGTAGGACAAGAATTCATTCTTATCATCCCTTTACTCAGAGATTTGGTTATTTTCCTTGGAATACACTAGTTAAAACTCACTTTCAGCCTACATTTCTGTTTCTCAGCTATTTAAGCAGAAACTCATTTTTTCAATTTTACTAGGAAGAGATGCTTTGAGAATATCTGTCCTGCTTCCTAGGGTACCTTTCTAAGAAGTTACAGACACAGAGATCACAAGGCAAGAAAAAAAAAAAGCTATAAAACCCAACAAACTTACAAAATTATTTAAAAATAGTAGTTGTTTCCTCACATTTTTGGTACTTGGAACACAAGATAAAATGGAAGTGGCACCAAGGACAATATGCATGTTAGTAAATGTTTTGATTTTTCAGTATCATCTCACCAGAATGGAACAAAACAGATATGTTAAAGAGGCAAGCTGAGCATCAGCATCGAAATTTCTGTTTGAGGAACTTGTGACTTCCTTGTACCTTATGCAGAGTATTCTTAAGCATCAACTAAAAAAAAGAACAAACCCACCAGATGCAGAAAAAAAACCCAAGAGAATATTTGGTCTTTGGACATCAAGTACCTGGATAGTACAGTCAAATGGAAGAGTTAACTTTAACCTAGTGATCAGAATAAAACCCACCATTTGAAGCACAAAATAAACATAATCCTGTGCAGACTTGAACCAAACAGCCAGGGTACATGTAATTAGCACTTTTGAAAGGAATGGAATATTTGCCTTAAAAGTCAGTATTTCTGGTAACTTCAAAATCAAACACATCAGAAACACATCATGTTTTCAGTTACTTTTTCCTGAAACTAAATGTATATGAGAGAAAAATTTATGGCATAACTGTCTGATGTTAGCAAAAACTAACAAGCCGAATTTCTGGGACAATCATTCTAGTACTGTAAATCCAACCAACACGTTTTAAAAAAACACAGAGTCCTTGCGATCATGTCACTACATGATATTTCTTTCAAAAACAAGACACTGCTAAAAGTACTCATGCTGTACATAGCAAGGCAGGCAAAACTCAGCCCATGTGGATGAGGTTGAATCTGTGTTGGTGAGGATGGACCTTTTTCTGCCAAATCCTGAGGCCCTTGCAGGCAACTTGAGCTTTTTGAAGCACTTTTGACTGCCTTGGTATTATATCTCATTTTCTTATAGCTCTACTTGCCCTATGACTTACTTGGATATGAAATGTAGATGTGTCTTGTTCCAGGAGAGCACGTTTTTAAGGTATTATTTATATACACAGGCATAAGCACATTAATTTTTCTACTGCAGCAAAAAACCAGCAAAAAGTGAACACTTAGTTGTGATAATATGTGATAAACTCTTTAAAAACCAGACTCCCTTCATGGACATCATCAAATGCAGTGTATTTTTAACAGCTGTTAAAATTATTTGTCATTGATTAACATCCTGTGACTACTATGAAATTAAAACCAGGTGGAATTTTGAATATAAAATAAGGAAGAAATCCCTGAATATGTTACCCCAACCTTGTAAGTAGCTGCCTGGGTGCAGGTTGTGTTCCCACACTTTCACTGGGAAGCTTGAGCATAGCATTACATACACAGATATTTTACAAGAGTTTGTAGTAATAGGATACAGCGGAATGGCTTCAAACTGAAAGAGAGTAGGTTAAGATTAGATATTAGGAAAAAATTCTTTACTGTGATTGCGGTGAGGGATTCAAACAGGTTTCCCAGGGAAAGTTGTGGCTGCCCCATCCCTGGAAGTGTTCAAGGCCAGGCTGGATGGGGCTCTGAGCAACCTGGTCTAGTGGAAGGTGTCCCTGCCTATGGCAGGAGGGTTGGAACTGGATAATTTTTAGGGCCCTTTCCAACCTAGGCCATTCTGTGATTCTATGATTCTATTGACAAAATATACTCAGACAAAAAATAATATACTGAAACTACAGAAGATAACCTATAAAAGGCTCCACTCACAATCTTTCCTTCACAAAATCAGAATCTTATTCTTTCAGTATAGCATGACAATTCTAGTAAGCCAAAAGCAACACATTCATTTACAACTAATACTTATTTTGAAATATGGAGTTTGAACTTTCTTAAGTGCTTCAAATAGAAGCATAACATACTTTTAGAGACTGAAAAGCTCACTTCTGTTCTTGGGCAAAATCTGAATCACAGACTACCCTTTACAATGCATGAGGATTGTAATTGTTTTCCTAATACAGTAATTGTAATTCCTTCCATGCACACCACAATGAAAGGCAATGGAACTTCTCATAAATTAATAAATTTGATTTGTCATCAAATGGATGCTTTCCACAATCTGGGACTTGGTTTTTTTTCATTACACATCTCAGTGATCCCCTTATGAAGAAAACCTTGAAAATGTGAATTAACTGAAGCAGATGCAGTGTGGGTGTTGCGAGTATGTCTGCACTCAAACCCAAAATAACATTATTTACTATTTCTCTGCTGAAAATGGTATAAAAATTAATCTAATTTATATGGCAACTACAACATTTCACTGCAACATTCACTATCAAAATCATTGAATCAGTGAGACAACTCATGATAAATTTTTTTACTATGTACTAACCTGGATGTTTACTGAGTTGCATGAAAAAATGTATAATTTTTAAAACTTTAAATTGAATTTCTTGTGATAATCTATATGAAATGCCACTGAAGTCAGAAAAATATTCATGTTTATATGTAAGCATATTTTTAACTGCTCCAGTAAACAGACACATTTAAATCTCTCATGCAACTTATTGTTCATAACCTAAACGTCTGAAGATTTAGATGACTTTAGCAAAATGTTTGTAAAATAATTTGAGATCCTAACAGAGAAAAGTATTATTAAAGCCCAGAACATTACCATGATGGACAGGTTTTAGTCACAGTGAATTTCACAAATTAGGCAAATTTAACTTTATTCAGTCAACTAATATTCAGTGACATTAAAAAAATTCATATAGGATTATCCATACACATTGTGCAAGGTCATGAGAAGGTGAGAAAAGTTTAATTTCAAGGAAGAAGAAAGAAAATTAACAAAAAAAATGTATGAATAATCTCCTTAAGTATAGACCAAGAGTGATACCGCTGGAACTGGATGAACAAGACTGTCTCTATTTCTCCCTCCCCCACAGCAGTCCTTGGTATGACAGGTATGGTGCAGAATTTACATGGATTTTGCTATTGCTTCTTTCCCCCCTCCCCAGAAAAGCCTCTTCTCACTTCAACTTCTCAGCTCAATGAAAGCATTTCTGTGTGATTTGGGACTTTTGTTTTGTTGTGCTACTACTTTTGGGGGAACTGGGTAACCTGTTATGGAATGTGGCCCTGCACATGTTTCTTGTGGTTTCTCAGACCAGCTGTGGCCCATTGATTGTGACCACAGACCAGAAGTGGTATGAGAAAAGACTGTAGGGAAGTGTGGGCAAACCAAACA
This sequence comes from Neodrepanis coruscans, assembly GCA_013400695.1. Lineage (NCBI taxonomy): Eukaryota > Metazoa > Chordata > Aves > Passeriformes > Philepittidae > Neodrepanis > Neodrepanis coruscans. The sequence continues at coordinate 64,422 of VYZS01076487.1, read as the reverse complement.
AATGGTGGTTGTCTGATCTGTATAGCTGGGCTAAGCAGTTCCATTGTGAAATCTTTCCTTCTCTCATTAGTGGTCAGGGAAGCCATTTCCCCCCTTTAAACGGAGAATCATGTGTTCCTTGTGGATGTTCCATGTAAAGATCCTTGAGTGGAATAGATAAGAGTACAACATGCTGGACATAGTAATGAATAAAATGCACTTCTTCTCTAACTACTAAGAATGAAGTGATTCTAAGACAGGAGATTGTCTTGGGGAACAGTCAGATGTCCAAAGCCTCCTCAAATTTCCTGTTCTTCCCTGTTTCCATCTCCTGGTCTTTGTTGTCTAGAGCAAACGTTCTTTTTTTTTTTTTCCTAGTTAAATCCAATCTGATTTTCTTATCTAATTGGATGTTCACCTTTATTTTCTTACAGACCTTTCTGTGATGGCAACCATGAAATTTCCTGGGTTTGTCTCCTTTGAAGTGTCTAAGGGGTCTCTACTATGACCACAGAAGATTGCTCTCAAAATGGAAAATAGAAGGACATTGCTCGGTTTTCACTGCAGTGTGAACTTCTACAAGTAGCAGTTTCTTTGGTGAATGACTGATATTTCTCCAGCACATTTACACAATGACCTTTTCACATGTAATGGTTCCCATTTTCTTTGGGTTATTTTAGACATCTTTTCATCAAAAGGAAGCTGATTCTGCAAGTGAGAAAAAGCTGCATCACCAGGACTTCAGTGAAATCTTGAGCTCTTCACTATTTACAGAGGTCGAGCCTGCCTTCCCAGAACTTCATTTTTCTAGAGAAGCCTTTTCAGGTTACTTTAACTATACTCATACTGTTTAAGAGTATCATTTGTAGACAGCTCAATCTGGTGGAATCATATCCTGAAGAATAAACTAACACTGACATCCTCCCATCCAACCTGTTCTATTTGTGTGTCTCTGCATGGGAAGACTCCAAATTTCTCATCAATATTTCTCATCTTCTGTGAAACTCACTTTCTGTTTGGCTCATCCTCTACTCCATTCTCCCACCTGGTACTGGTTTTGTAGGAGATGTAAATATTTAATTACTCCTGCCTTTTTGTGAAAGATCTTCACAATTTAAGTGCTTAAAACACCCTTAGAAAATCAGTAGATGAATAAGAGACAATTATTGCTTCATTTGGAAACAGGAAGAAATATTTTTATAAACTTCCACATGGTAGAGAGCACAGCAAAGTTCATCTTCCCATGTACTGATCAATATACAACCCCAACGCTCAGAAGGATTTGTACCTTTACTTCGCCTTGACTTTCATCATGCCATAAAAATGCCTTGATGTGAAAATCAAGATACCAGGAAAAAAGACTCAACATTTGACTTTCTGCAGTGCAGAAAGTGGCAGATGGCTTGGGGAGATCTGTTCATTCCACATGAGACTGGAAAGGTGCTGTCTCTGGCTCAGAGCTGCCAGCTTAAGGCAAGCTCAGCCACTGACAGCTTGAGCCTTGGGGAAGCCTACAACCCACACTTTGCCAGCTAGGCTTGTGGTAGCCTCTGAGATCCAGGCAGGCAAAGCTTAGAAATATGTTTCAATCATTTAATTAATTTGAAATACTCTTGAAAAAAAAGCCCTTGCTATTAAGCTCAAACCATATTATAACAGTTATTACAAAGAATACAAGCTTCTTTACTCTAACCTTGAATTTGTCCAACTCAAAAAATACTGCTACTTTTAATCTAAAGTTAATAAATTAATGTTTTAGCTTAAGGAATAAAGGAATATAGAGCATTATCTGCTTTAATCCATGTATTCTACACTTTAAGGCTGTGGCAGCAAAAAAAAATAAAGGGAGTGTTTATTTCTTTAGTTTTACTTTTTGTTACATTATTTAAAGTGTCAACATTTCTGTAATGGGGAAGTATAATTGTAAAGTAACAAAGTGTAGATAAATTAAGATGTAAGTCAATGCTACTTGGTAGGAAGCTTTTCGTCAAAGATCTGATGTATCTGAATTGTATCTGCTGCATGTGTTGTCATCCATTATTGCAGTATCAATTTATATGCTTTCTGTTTTGATGCATCTAGACTTACAAATATCTGAGAGGTGAATCTTATTTATTAAAAGCTGAAAAGGAGCTAGGAGTGACACAAATCTGGGCCCTAATTCTGCCTCTGGGAAGTTGATGCTTAGGGTAGATGGAACAGAGCTATGTTTTTCTAGGTGTGTATGGCAACCTGCTGATTGCTGTCTCACCAGAATAAACTCTAAACCTTTCCAGCTGTTCTTAATCTGGACCCTTAACCTTTTAAAAAAAACAGAGGCTTTCCATTCCTCAGAGCCAAACTTTGCTAACAATATCTAGGTTGTTTTCAAACTAAGCTTCAAACATAAAAATGACTAATAAATCCATATTCCATAATAGTTAGGCTGGAAAACTATTATTTAATAACAGACTCAGTTTTTATGACCCATTTCTAATAAAAATCCCAAGTATGTTTCACTAATGCTACCATTTCAGTTACTCAGATCCTGGATGATAGGCATGATATCCAGAAAGATACAGTAATAAATATGTAAAGGCTATAAATCTGTCTCAAATTAGTGATTTGTGGATATGTGAGAGGGAGGAGAGCTGGGAAATTCTGTTTTCTAATCTTTTCGCTTCCTGACTCTTAATGCTCTGTAACACAACAGCTGGTGATTGCATTTTTCTGTGGTTCACATTATTAAGTGCTAAAAACATTACTCCACGCTCTTCAGTGGGACCTGGAGCTTTGCACAGGCTTTTTAGTCTGCACCTGATTCTACTCCTCTGAAGATCAATTTTTAGCAGCCCAGTGGGCTGGGCCTGGGTCTGCCCATAGAATACTGTGGAGCCCTTCAGCGTGAGGGTGAGGCACGTTTTGAGGAAGGAACAGCAGGTTTTGAGTGCAGCCACAGCGTAGAAATTCATAACGCTTCAGAGGACCGACCGTAGCCCGCTGGCTTTGGGATTCCTGTTTGGGTTCCCTATTAAAAGAACAACGAAACCAGTAATAATCATTTATAACTATCCATCTTTCTGACTCTTTTATGGCTTCGTAATTGCCCCTTCCCTGACAGGCGGATTTATGCCTTGGCCGCCAGCGCCCTGTGTCCCGGAGCTCCTCCGCCCGGGTGGCACCGCCGGCTCCAGCGGGCGGGCGCGGGCAGGGCCGGGGCAGCCCTTTCCCGGGAATTGCTCCGGCCGCTTTGAAAGCGGCAAACCCCGTCGTTCCCGCAGCCTCCTGTAACGCGCCGCTCCGCTGCTCGGGTTTGGCTTGTTCGGTTCAGATTCGCTGCTGGGCTTTGGGCAGCCTCCTCTCCCGGCCGGGGGGAGCGCTCATCACTTGATTTTTCCGTGTAAAACACAAGGATTATCCCAGCAGTGTTCAAGAGGGAAACCCTTTACTTCTCCCTCTTCCTCTTTTACTCTTCCCAGGCAGCCTCCCTTCAAGTCCCTCCCGCGGATCTCTCTCTCGCCCTCCCGGCAGGACTTCGCAACTTCTGCCCAAGCTCCGCTGGTCTTTTATTTGCCATTTTTTGTCCTAGGCATTTTGGTTTTGGTCATTACTCCTTCCCCGCGATCCGCAGCGACCGGGAGACTCCTTGCCTTCGCCCGCTGGGCACGGACCCTCCGGCGGGCAGCGCTGTCCCGCCCCCCCCGCCTCCCTCCTTGCGTCCACCGGGAATGCCTGTGAGGCAAAGGATGGCCTAGAAATTAAGCTGCACTTCTGAGGTGGTACATCTGCCTCTCCCCCACCCACACCCCCCTCCTCTCCCCGTTTTCCTACACCGTTTAGGATCTCTCCGTGTCTCTCCCCTTCCTGCACTTTTTTTAAAAAAAAGAATTTTAATTTGCCGCCCACCCCAAGCCCGAGGTGGTCGCGCAGAGCAGAGGCGCTCCCCAGCCCTCCATGCGCGGCGCTGGGCTCTCGGGGAGGAGGCGAGCGGGGGGCGAGCTCGGCGCTCCGCAGGNTGCGGGGGGGAAGCGGTGGCGCAGACGGCGCTGGCGGCGGGGGAGGAGGAGGAGGAGGAGGATCACTTGCTCTCCCTCGCCGCCACGGGGGTGGTGCTGAGCTGCCTGGCCGCCGTGACATGGCTGGTGCTGAAGCTGAGGCAGGGCGTCCTCATGCTCGCCGTGACTAGTGCGGCCAGGACCACGTCCCTCGTCGCCTTGGAGAAGGTCCCGGCGTCCTGGCGGCCCTACCTGGCCTACCTGCTGGGGCTGCTGGGCATCCTCCTGGCCGGCTACGCCGACCGGCTCTGGCCCCCCCGGCGGGCCGCCCCGCTGGCGGAGCCTCCCGCCGCCCCCACGGCCGCGGACGAAGCCCCGGTGCTCAGGCGGCGGCGGCGGTCCAGCTCTATGATCTCCCCCGAGATGTCGGGCGGCAGCGGCAACAAGACCCATCGGAGGACCTCGCTGCCCTGCATCCCCCGGGACCAGGTAGGGCAAGGGCTGGGGGGACGGGTCCCAAACTTTGCTGGGGTTCCCGCCGGCGGTGGAGGCGGGAGGAGCAGTGAACTGCCGCCACTCCTCGCCGGAGGGGCCGGGCACGGTGCGGGCTTTCCCCGGTGTCCCGCGGAGCGGAGAGCCCTGGGCGGCTGTCCCGGGACGGGGCTGGGAGAAAGCGGGGCTCTCCGGACACAGCCTGACCTGCCCCGGCTGTGGGCGATGGGGAAAGGGCTCAGGGTGTTCTTTTCCTTTACAGCCATCCCTGGGGCTTTGCTTTCATTAAACCTGGCAAAGGGCTGGGGCAGACGGTGCCCGCTTGGCTCTCGGAGCCGGTGCGAACCTGCTCTCGGCGCAGCCCTCGGGTTTCCCAGCGCATCACTTACAAGCCTGGCATTTTCAAACCTGTAGTTTCCTAGAAAGGTAGCTTAGCCCTAATAACCTTGCTTTAAGCTTTTAAAGGGGTGTGTGTGTGTGTGCGTGAACCAAGCAGCTTGTCCTCAGCGGGAGAAGTCCCTTATCAGGGCGGTAGCGTGTCCTCTGAGGCTGCCCCGCACTGCGCGGGGCTCGTCTTTGCACTTTGCCTCCCTAAGGCTGTTCCCGTGAGTGTAATCAATAGCTCCCGCTCTGCCGTGGCTGTGGGAACCGGTGCGAGGCACACGCGATTTATCTCAACTTCGTTTCCTTTTGAGAGGTTGTGATTGGAAGGGCTGAATGAGAACTTTGTTACCAGCGATGCTCTCTTTTAAATGCACACCTCAAGAAACTTGAAAGGGAAACAATCCAGTATCTTTACTGCACAGCCGTGTAGGGTCCCACCACTGACATGAAGTGGGCTTAGTTCTGCGCTTGAAGCGTTTTTCTTTTTCTTTTCTTTTTTTTTTTTTTTTGAGCGACAAGGTTGTCCCACGAAAGAATCATTCCATGGGTCGAGTGTAACTGAGCGTGGTGAAAGTCAGCGCAACCCTTGCTGAGCAGTGGAAAGGGAAACCTGGGGGGGAGGGGGGGGGGAAAGTTGTCAAATGGTGTTAAGCTTTCTTTTTCAATTAGTATTGAAAATTATTCTGTGCACTGTGGTCAAGTGAAGCGTGTTGCCGTACACCAAAGGTTTTCTTTCGGGTTGCTTGTTGGATAAGCAACAAAGTATTTTTCAAGCGATGGCATCTTCGCTGTATGGTGTGGGTGGCTAGTTTTTTTCTGTAAATTGTTTGATTACATCCCTTTGTGGTTGGTTGTGACATTTTCTAGAAGAGGACCTGACGACCTTATATACTTGAGGCTTGTTTTAAAACAAATATACTTATTTATTTAACATTTTTGTTTAGGTAAAATAAATATTTACCATACTGTCCAGGCAAAAACAGTGTGAAAAAGTAGAAGCTGACCCGGTTCTGACTTCAACAAGAACTGAGAGAAGTGTGTAAGAATAATTTGTAAATAGAATATTTCAGGCATAAAATTAACTCTGTTTATGCTTACTTGATGATGGTAGGCATTTCTCGTGGTCTCTTACAATAACCATTTGTAAGGTCTTAAACAAATCTCACTCGCTCTCTTACTTCCAATAAAAGCAGCTTTTTAATTAACATCTCTAAATATACTCATTTAGAGACAGGGCTAACTAACCTGTAACCATGTCCTTCTGTTTTCTTGTGGAGGGAATTCATGTCACCTGTAAATATCAGCAAATGTTAAACTGGTGATGGTTAGCAAGGTAGTTTTCACTCCCCAGTGGTGCATTACCTGGGGACAGTGGTCAGCTTTGCCCCAAGCAGTTCCCACTTCCAGGCCTTGGAGCTGGGCTGGAGTTGTCTGGCAACTGCTCCGTTCACGCATTGCAGGATTTTGGCAAATTTCTCTTTCTTTTGTTCTCACTCACTATTAATCAATAACAAGATGTGGTGTTGCTTGCGTCACTGTGTGATTAGAAATGGATGACTACTTTTGAGTTGGGGGAGACTTTTTGTCTTTTGTTTTTTTGGGGGTTTTTTTGGTGCACAGTATGGCTTTGTGTATGTGAACTTCCCTCCCTAAAAGCTGTTCTCTGAAATAAATGTTAGCGTAATAGAAAAATGGAGAAGCTGAAACAAAGCTCTGTAAGGACCTTGAAGAAATGCTGGGAGAAGTGGGACTTTCTTACAGCAAACTAAGTTTATGTTTATATCAAAAATCAGCTCCCTGTAGAAACCCTAGGTAAATGTTTCTCTTTTGGACAGTTTTTAAATATAACATGTTAAAAATAGAGATGAGAATTTTATAAACAAAACCAGGCCTTCCCTTGTCCCCTGTTTTTTAAAAAAACATCCCCCTGAATGTTTCTGGTCTTATTAGTACATCTGGGAGCTGCCAATAATTTTCATCAGGAAATAGATCCACTTTATTGCTTTGAAACTCATGCTTTGATTTAGTGAGTAACTTTAGATGAAGTTTTGGAGATGTTTCCCATCACCTTCTGCATAATAGTTCCTATTGCTGAGCATTTAATTGAGCTTTTATTTTTCCAGGATGTGATTCTCTTGTTATCTGACTGTTTGCATGAATATGAGATTCTATGAAAGCTGTAATGTCAGAATTTTTCTTTTCTGGTCTTACACATCTCAATTATAATCTGAATTTTTCCCAACTAGAATAACAAATTGAATCTATGCGGCCTTGTGATGTGAAGGACAGTACCAGGTACTGCAGACTGACATCACAGGTATCAATATATGCCTCATGTTAGTTGCTTATCAGTTCCAAAAGAATTTAAAAAAACTCACTTTCATTAAAAAAGCCACCCTCCAAAAGTCAAACCATGTCATGATATAACCTCTTGTTGCTGCTAAAAGTGCAAAGTTAGTTTTTAGCTTCATTCTGTTTTTTGTGGTTGCTTTCTGTATATATTCTCTTTCTCAATTTCATCAAATTCTTGGGATTAAAAGCTTCCAGACTGGCATGTGTGTAGATCTCATTGAGAAATGTGTGCTTCCTAATAGCCTGATCTTGCTCCCAGATGAGTGTCAGCTCCCTGTGATTTCATCAAGGCTGGCTGAGAATGCTTAGCTCCTCCAGGGCTTGCTCACCCAGATTCGAGAGAGGATGCAGAGAGAAATTGTGAATGGATGGATAACACAGAGAATGAATGAAGAAATTCCTTTTTTTTTTTTTTTATGATGGTAAATGCACAAGGATGATGGCTTTTGTGTCTTTTTTTTTTTCCTCCATGTTTTTGCAAACGTTTTAATTCTTCCTAAAAGTGCAGAATGGAGGCAGAGGGTCGGGGGGGGGACAGAAATGTTTTATATGTATTGGTGTTTCTCATTAAAATAGTCTATGGCCCAAGTGCTCCAAAGCTTGTGCCTCTGATCTGTGTGTGTCCAAAGGCTTGATTTCGCCTTCGTGGGTAAAATACTCCACAGGAGATAGTATCTGGACAGTTTTAAACCGTGCTGAAGACTACTGATTTCGCTTTTGAGCCTTGCCTGTTGTTTGTTTTGTTTGGGGGAGAATGACAATATTTCAGCTAACTTGGATTTATTACAAGTGTGCGTTATTTGCAGCTGCTGCAAATAGTTTGCTTTGCCTTTTTAGATTTCTTTTTTCCTTAGTCAGAAGACTGTTGGAGGTACAGCCTACATCAGGGCTTGAAGTACTTTCTAGTCCCCAGAGCAGTGGGTGGCACAACCTCGTGTGACACGGGAGGTAGCACCAGTTTGTGCTGCAGCTCTGATGTCTCCAGCTGCCAGGCCAGGAGCTCCATGTGCAAACTCCATCTGTGTTCTCTGCCTTCTGAGGCAGAGAACTTTTCTATCCATTTTCCTTCCATATTTCTTTTTTTATTGCTTTTCCTCCTTTTGGCCAGTTGAAGAAGTAAAAAACTTCTTGTCTCACTGAGGGACATCTGAGGGTTTGTCACTTATTTTCAGTTTGTTTGAGACTTAGGAGCTGTTTTATGCTGCCACACCTTTCCCATCCTATTTCTCCTATTCAAAAGTTTTTTTCAGAGCCGTGACTTTGGTGCCAGACTCCTCTATCTTCCTCCAGCAGCAGCAGAGAGGTTTTTGCTCGATGTGACTGTTTTTTCATGGAGTGGTGGGTGGGTGACTCTGCTTGTTCCCAGCCTGTAGCCTGGGAAAGTTGTGAGCCAGGACCATAGTTATCGCTGCCTGTCTGTGGGGTTGAGAAGACAATAATGTAACAGTTCACATGGTCAAAGATATCTCTTCACTGATAAGATCTAAGAAACAGTGGAGAAAAAGAAATGTATTTGTTGGTTTTTTTTTTTTCCAGGGAAAATTAAGGCTTTATCTCTTCTTCTCACTGTTTGACAGGAGAGCTTTGTAAGTGCCAGGAATATATTGCTTCCCTCTCTTTGCTAGTTCTTTCCCATTTTGCCTTAAAAAATAGAAAAATGTATTCTTACATTATAGCTAATTTTTAATATAATGTATCCTGCCCTCTGGCCCCAAAATGGGAGTGATCAGGATGTAATATAGAGAAATTTAAAATTCTGGATGGGAGAAGGTAGATTAAATTCAGATATTGAACTTTGTCTCTGTCTAAGTAATGGTCTCCTATTAGACATGAGGTGTTTTATATACCATATACCTCCTGCTAATAAGGCTTATTAAGCTGTTAAGATTTACTGGCATTACCATTTAGATCTATAAAAACTAAGGAATACTGAGGCGTTATGTCATCTGGTGGCTTGCAGAAACACAACTGTGTAAAATATTTAAGTAAGGCTCCAGGAAAAATCACCCAGGGATTCCAGACATAATACTTTATTTTCTTTTGCATGGCTTCATTTACGCAAACCCGCTCTACTTAGATTGTTTCTTTTTTTTCTTTCAGCCTCACAAAAATGTTAAAACTTCTGCTGAAACTCTCACGAATAGTTTAGAATCTATTTTTGTCAATTGGTTAAATCAAGAAATGTATATTATGGCATATTGGCATAAAAAGTAAAGTACAGTAGTGACTTTCTGCTCTTTCTGCCTGAAGTGTGAAAATGCAAAGCTGGGGAACTGAAAGAAATCCTGTGTACTCTGGGTTGTCATGTTAATTAAATAAACAGCCAGAACAGTGACCCTGTGTATGAAATGTGTTTTGAGAAGCTTGTTGGGGGTTGGAGGGGAAAAACAGTGACACATGATGTTTTGGACGTTAACTGTGACATTTGTATGAATTTGTTCTAATCTGCTGTTAATGTGCTTATGTTCCAACTCTTTTTCTTTTTTTTTTTTTTTTGCGTGAGACTGAGACATAGCTGTGTTTTGGGAATTGAAGGACTATTGCTTATGCTTTTTGCTTTAAAAAGTTATATGTAAAAAAAAAAACCCCTGGCCTGGAAGTGAAAAGGTTGCTGGGTTCTGGTGCCTGTGAATTGCAGAGCTTGGAATGGGGGTGATCTGGTTTCATCCTAAATGGTTTGAGAATAAAAAGTACACTGTTGAAATTAAAGCTTTGAGCCAGTTGCTGTGATTTACTTAGGTGATCTAATGGGAGATGTGCAGCTTGCAGCATATCCCTTGACAGATAAGGAAAGAAATGTATAGATTCAGATAACAAAGTGGAAGTTGGGTTTTTCTTTGAGTATGACTATTTTTTTTAATCTGCTCGGTTCTGATGAAGTTTTTTTTTTATGAATTACCAAAGCTTTTCCTCACAGTCTTTTCTGTGGTAGACAGTGTCAATCAAAGAAACGCCTCTCATTTTGGCTATGCAGTTTTTCAGGTTTCTGGGGAGTTTTTAGTTTTTTAGTTCTTGTTGGTTTTCTTTTTTTTTTTTCGGGGGGGTGGGGGGTAGTTTGTGGGGTTTTTCTGGTATGTGTTCAACTTGTCTTGCGCTAAGCCCTGCTGCAAGTTTCAGCATCAGTTCTCTGAAACGGGGTAATGATTTGGGCAGTAACAAAAGCAATAAAATAATAAAATGCTAATACATAGAATATATATTATATATATAATAATAAATGAGTTTTAAGCTGGGAGGGGGATAGGATTATCCGTGGATTTCTGTCTGAGCTGTTTTTGGAGATTCAATGAGGTTGTGAGAGGAAGAATTGCCGTACCCCTTTGGCTTTTTTTTTTTTTTTTTTAAGTGAAAGGTTGAAGCTGCTGTTCTTCGCCCTGTGTGTTGACGTTTGTCATTGTCCCAAACCTCTCGTGGAGATGCTGATGCTGCCGGCGGTGCCGGCGCTGGCGGGAGCGGGAGCCCCTAGAGGGCACGAGAGCCCCTGCGCTGCTCGGCGCCGCCAAATCGGTCACAAACATCACCGACAAAATCTGTCCGTGGTACTTAAGCCAGCCCGTGTCAGTGTTTGTTTTTTATAAACTGCTGCTGTAGCTGCGTTTCCGCGGCTCGCACCCCCTGGCTCCGGGGTGTCACCCATAGGGGGGGGTCTCTTCCAGCTCAGAGTATTCTGTGATTCCATGAGCGTTTTTGGAGACGAAGAAGAAACCATTGCCGAGGAGCCAGGAAAACAGAGTAAATTACCATTATGATTTAGTGTTGTGGCACCTCATGGCTTTCTCTATACATATGTGTAACTTTTTATAAAAATACAAATGGGAAGTACCACATGAAAAATGCAATATAAGAATATCCTTCTCTACTCTGCCCTGGAAAGGCCATATCTGGAGCTCAGTGTCCAGTTCTGGTCTCCCCAGCACAAAAAAAAAAAAAAAAAAAGACCACAAGAAACTACTGGAGAGGGTTCAGGGCAGGGATGTGGAGATAATTAGGGGACTGGAGCATCACTCTTGTGAGGAAAGGCTGGGAGAGCACGGCCTGTTCTGCCTGGAGAAGAGATGACTCAGAGGGGGATCTTACCAATGCATCCACACATCTGAAGGGCAGGTGTCAGGAGGATGGGGCCAGACTCTCTTCAGTGGTTTCCAGCCACAGGATAAGGGGCAACAGGCACAAACTGAAACACAGGGAGTCCCATATGGCCATAAGGAAAAACTCATGACTGTGAGGGTGGCAGGGCACTGGAACAGACTGCCCAGAGAGGTTGTGGAGTCTCCTCGGGAAAGATTTCAAACCTGACTGGACCCTGTGCATCCTGATCTAGGTGACCCTGCCTTAGAAGGTGGGTTGGACTACTTGATCTCTGAAAGTTCTTTCCCACCCCAGCCATTCTGTGATTCTGATGAGACAAACAGTCCTTCTGAATGCAGGAATGGTTCTCCTGAATGCAGGAGACAGATGGGTGTTTTCATAATGTCACCTTAAAGATTGCTGAACAAAAGGTAAAATATGCAGCACAGGGAAGACATTGGTTATAAGAGTTTTTTGGTGAAATGGCATTTTGAATTTTTGAACCTGTCAGGGAAAAAGGTTTTGTGTCAGCTGGAAGTGCTTGTCAATAAAAAAAAATTCTATGTGCATATTAAGTTTTTTATAGTGAAAGTGGATTAGTGAAGCCGTGGTATGGAGTTCTATGTTGTGTTTTGGTCAGACACACTTAATGGTTGGGGTCCGCAGATAGTCCAAATCTCTCAGCATCATCTAAGAAGAGACTGGAAAGCGATGTAAAAATAGATCTGACTGTGATATTTGCCTAAAATGGAAGAATAGAAGGGTATTTGGAGAAAAAAAATAAAGGGAGACAAAACCACACCCCCACCCAATCCCAGAAGAAACTCCCCCCAGATCCCAAACCTTTAATTTTTAAACTGCTACAAAGAAGTCTGGTTGTGTGAGACAGAAATACATGCTGATCGTGGAACATGTGTGTCACAATGTATGAAAGAAGCCACTTAAAAAATCCTTAGACATTTGTATTTATTATTTATTGAAGTGTACAGGTTTCTCATGCCACACAGGTTGAGGATTAGAAAAACTGTTTGGTTTGGGGTTTTTTTTGGTTTGGTTTGTTGTTTTTATTTTTTTAATCTGGAAGAAAATCCCAGCTGGTCACTCTGTTGTGGTGTTCTTTAGTGATGTTACAGTTTTATCTGAAGTGTCCACTGACCAGGAACTAAGGTTGCATGAGTCTCCATATTTTTACTTCAATTAACTACTGAAGAAAGTTAGTGAGAAGGTATTCATGAGCATCAGTACAGCTAAAGGCTCTCCTCCTGCCCCTGCACAAGGCTGGAAAATTACAAAACCTCCACATATCAGAAATAGCTCAAAACATAGCTGAGGCCTCCTTGGCTAACACCCCCAACCCAACAGTGAAACATGTGGGGTTAAAGTGGTTTATTTGAGTTGTGTTTTCTAGGTTGCTTAAGTTGGCTTCATTTTGCAGTAAGTTTATGCTTTGGTGTGAATTTTAGAATAAAATCCAATCATATTCTGCATCATTATGTTTTTTAATGGAATTTTTGTCTGTGTAACTCTGGAGGAGTGGTGCTTTCTGTATGGTTGCTGAAATCCTGAATGCTTCCATTCCCTTAGACTGGTTGGTCCTCTTAAAAATATCCCAACTTCATTAAAAGCTGTGTGTAATGTGAATATGATGATGATGGTTGGAAAACTGTATCACTTGCTGTGTTCTGAGGATCAAGTCACTGATGGTTGTTGGATTATTTTTTGATTTAAAAAAGCTGCTCTTTCCTCTGAATAAGCTTGCAGACTGGTTTTCTTTGTGTAAATGATAATTCTGTAGGGAAACAATTATTACTGAACTTCAAGACTGAATATTACTTATTCTGAGCAGCATCCTTCTGGCTGATGTTTGAGTAAATTTGTCCATAAGCACATTTGTGACATGAATTCTAGAAAGGGAAAGAATTGAATGTTTGAATGCTAGAAGTTACTTGTTTTTTGAACCATTGCAGGTTGTTGACTGGACCCTGTGCATCCTGATCTAGGTGACCCTGCCTTAGAAGGTGGGTTGGACTACTTGATCTCCAAAAGTTCTTTCCCAGTCCCAGCAGGTTGTTGATACCTTGCTGGCCTGTCTGTACACTGGAGTTGCAGCCAGGGAACCAGAAGTAACTTAAGTTGCTCCTCATCCTGGAATACAGATAGTTCTATGAGTCTCATGCACTTTCTTTTGCTATATAGTTTTAAATAAACTAATGTATGTGTTTTATGTCATATAAGATAGGCAGAGCATTATTCAGTTTTTTACCTCTGTTACATAAAAATATTGATCCTTTGCAAATGCATACACCTCAAATTCACCTCAAAATGTGAGTGTGAGTGTGCTGAACAGACCAGAGTGATGGGTTGTCTGTCCTGTGGTGCCAGTGGGGCCACTCAGGTGGCAGTCTGCAAAGACACCCTCAGGAGCATTTATGATTGCTGCCTGACCAGCAGTGATGACGGCACTTGCAAAGGGTGATGCGTGGGTTGAGAAGCCATGTCCAAGCAATTTTTACTCCACTTCTATGAGCAGTAATCTAGATATGCTCTCCTAAGCTTTTTGTTGCCTGCAGAGTGAAACTTGTGAAACCTTGTCTACGTTCATGTATTAAATCTCAATTGAAATGACAGCTGTAGAAAGGTGCAGACCTTGGTGCAAAAGTGTAGATTAAAAAAGGGCTGCACAACTTTTTCTTATGTGCTGTCTACCCTTGCCTCTCGTAATGACTCTCTTTTAAGATTCTTTCTTTTTCCTCTCTGTTTTTTTTCTTCTCTTTCCCTTCTTGGCTTCTTTTCTCCTTTTCTTCTTTCCTTTCTTTCTTATTTATGCTTGTTATTGTTCACCAGCTAACAGTTCTAACTTGAGCTTCCTTGCTGTTTCATTTCCAATACATACCCACTTCCCCAGTGCAGAAAGGGCTATTTTATATCTGTAATGCTGAAATCCTTCCCCTGATAGTTGCTTGTGAGTGGCAAAAGAACTTGTTGGAATGCTGGTTGGAATGGTGGAATTCTCTGGTGCGTTTCTCTTCAGTTTTACTGGTGATGCTAACAATAGGTTAGTCCTGGCAAAATCTGATCATTGTATTTTGTGTTGATGAGGAACTCAAGTGTGTTTGGATAAATTTATAATTACAAGGTAACTGCTAAGATACTTTTCATGTGGCTGGAGTTTCAGTTTGAGTCTGCCAAGGGGATTGTTACAGGAATACTTGTGCTGAGATGTAGCCCTGCATCTTAGTCTTGTGAGACAATGAATACCTTTAACTTCTCCTGGAGGTCGTTCAGTGATATTTTAAAATTTATGTTGTACAAGTTAAGATTTTTAAAAAAAGTTATTTTTTATTTTTGCATTCCTTTTGTAGAGGTTATTGATTATCTCCTCACTGCTTCTGCTATTTTCAGTGGGAATTGAGAGTGCCGAGCTCTCAGGGTAACAGGGTGATCCTTTTGGTTCAATCCTAACTTCAGGAGGAGGTCTATTCACATCCAAAAATCCATAGAGAACTTTTTTTTTTTTTTTTTAACAGCTACCCATCCTCTTCCTTATTTTAAAGAAAGGAATTCAAAGCTAAT
>VYZS01076487.1:37921-49566 GCA_013400695.1 Neodrepanis coruscans | reverse complement strand
TTTATTTTTGCATTCCTTTTGTAGAGGTTATTGATTATCTCCTCACTGCTTCTGCTATTTTCAGTGGGAATTGAGAGTGCCGAGCTCTCAGGGTAACAGGGTGATCCTTTTGGTTCAATCCTAACTTCAGGAGGAGGTCTATTCACATCCAAAAATCCATAGAGAACTTTTTTTTTTTTTTTTTAACAGCTAACCATCCTCTTCCTTATTTTAAAGGAATTCAAAGCTAATATTGGTTGTGCTGCTCAAAATGTGACCTGAGACCTTGTATCAAAATTATACAGAAGTGGGCACACCCCCCATATATATATTTATTTATATATAGACGTATCTGTATGTATGCTTATGTATGTGCTTATATACACATTAAAATTGGTATTGTACAGTCTAGAGGGATGGAATTCTTTGCTTTGTGACAGCACAGTCGGCAAGCCTGAGTTACATATGACAGTGCTCCTTCTGGATACTTAATCCTATTTTCTGATGTTTCCACAAGCAGCCATGTTTCTTAATATGCCAACCTCTCTAACTATTGATTGACTTTTGATTTGTTATAGTTGAAATCTTTGTTCTTCTTTCTTGATCTGCAAATGTGTGCCAAGTTTCTCCTTTTATTTGTAAACACCTGAGTGGTAATTTTGATCAACAAATAACTGCTTGTGTCTTACAGACATGTGTGTTCTGGTATTCAGGTTGGAGCTTGGTGTTCCAGAGATGCAAAGACACAGAGGTGCTTTACATGGTATCCCTGGTGGCAAGACTGACTTGCTGATGGTTTTAGCTGTGACATTGAGCATAGGGCAGGCTGGGCAGGAGGACCTGATAATGTTCCAGTGCAGCCTGAGCTGATGTTGTTCTTCTGGGCATAAATGGGGTGTTGTTCAGTAGAGCCCTGGATGTTGAGAAGTGTGATAAGACCAGTTGAAATAAATAGGCAACTTATATTTTTACAGATGAGGATGATGAACTTTAGCCAATAAAACTTACTGTGTTATGTGTAGTGTAATTGCTGCTATTATTGCTATTATTGTACCTATTCTCTGGGAAGCTGCAGACCAGTTAGTGTTCGTTATTTATTAAGACAGTTCTGAAAATATATTTATTACAACAATTCCCTGAAATTCACTGCATTTCTGTTGATTCTGAACTCTGTACAAGCTGAAATGTTGCAACGTAATTTATATGACATTACTAAGGTGTTTTTTTTTTTTTAAGACCAGCTTAATTCATATGCAAGTGCCATTCCTAAATGCAGTCTTAATTGTCTACTGATTACACAAAACTGCAAATGAATAAACATTTTCTATTAAAGGATTTAATTCTCTACTTCCCGTGTGCTTGTAAGGAACTGCAAGGAAGACTCTGACAGAGGTTTGGAAGTTAAAAGGGAAGTAAGGATGGAAAGAGAGTCCTACCATTTCCAGCCAGGCTTTCACCGAGTTGCAGAGCATTCATCTTTTCTGTGACTTGTGGAGAGGCCAAAACTGTTTAGAAGCAGGCAGGTATACCAAGAGGTGTGTACAATTTGTTTATTTTAGGTGGTGTGGGCTCTGTACATGCCTCGTTATAGAGACCATACTGAGAAATCTAATCAGTGGCAAAGAGAAGTATTTTCTGTGCCATTTTGATAGAGAAAACTGAATTCTGGTCCACAGAATACATAATGCTGATTCTTGCTAAGCTTGCTGTGTTTGTGTCAAGCAATGTAATAGAGGAGCATGGGATAATGGTGCAACAATTAGATGGATTGGTGTGCCAGCACTAAAGCTCATATTCCAGCTGAAATTCCACTTGAGGATCCAAGACTGTCGTTTCCTCTTGGCGAGGCACCTTTGGAGTCAGAGCCAGCTAATAGGAAGTACAAGGCACAGGGGCTTAACTGAAATTTAGGACATCTAACCTAAATTTCTGGATATGTGTGTTGTGGTGAGACAGAGAGAAATGGCAAACCCAAACCCAAGATCTCCTGAACATTTTTAAGTGAAGCAGTAAAGCCAGATTGTCTATCTCCTTCCTCTCAAATCTACCCAGTCTTTATTTCAGCTTTCTTTTCTGCTGTGTGTGGTGTATAAATCTAGTCCTAACATGTGTGATGTTCTTATTCAGGGTTAGGGATGGTATGTACTTGTGATAAAAGTGACTGGGGTGTAGATTCAATGTTTTTCATTCAAATATTTTATCTGCCATCATCCTTGGATCTAGAATTTTCTTTTCCTTTTGGATTGTGTGTAGATGAATGAGAAGATCCTTAAGATTTACTTTTAGATTTCCTGGCATGGGCTGTGATCTGCCACTTGAGCAGACTCTTTAAAATCCCAGAATTTTAAATTTGTGAGTTCATGCCTGGACGTGCTGTTGTGTTTAAATCTTTAGATTTTATTCTTCTTTTGAAAACTGCAACTAATCTCTGTCAGAAACGGTAAAATTCTTGTGGCTGCAATTATATGTGCTTATTTCATGTTCTTATTTGCTTTATATATTGTCTCTTCTCAAATGAAAGTGGTAACATGATGCTAAGGGAAATGTTGATTTTTAAGCTGAAGTCAGTATATTGCAAAATTTACTGATATGCACTTAAAAAAACCCAGCCCCCAAAAAATCCTCAGATAGTGGGAGCAGTGACAAAACAGCTTCTTTTACTGTCATTCAATGCAGTCATGAGAACTTGGCCTAGGGGCCTTTGGGTCTTTTCTTTGTTTAAGGTTTCTGAAACTGAGATAAAAGTAATGATCAGATTGTCTTAATCATTCATAATAGCAGGTTAAGGAGATGAGAACTTTAACCAGAAACTTGATAGGCCAGAAAGTATCTTTTCTGTGATCTTAATGGATTGCTATCTAAAACAGTGAGTCAGTGTTTGTAAGCATAATTATGTCATACACTGTCTTTCAAATGCTTGAATTTGCAATCTCAGATGCTTTTAATGAAATTTTAGATATCTAACTCTTAGCTGTATGTAGCTTGTGTCGTTTCTTTTCCCCAAAGTGTTTTTTTAATAAAAAGCAAACTCAAAAGAAATGTCATGATATGGATGCCCGCATGCTTTGAGTTAACATCTTCCTCAGTGCCACTCTTTTGAATGGTCAAATGTTCCTTTTTGATGGGATGTTTACATCAATGAGCTGATTATTCTTGCCTCATTCCCTATCTTCTAGCCTGGCAAATCTCAAACCGCTTTCCTCTCCCATGAAAGACAGGCCAAACAGTTTAAGGATGTGCTTTGGACACTTAATTCTACTTCCACGTGTAAGAAAGATGGATTAGATTTGTTTCATACTGTCTATGACTGGCACCCAAAAAAACACTGCAGTTCTGTCTGGTGATATATTTTTCTTCCTTTGCTCATCTCATTTCTTTTCTTTCAATCAGATTTAAGAGCATCTGGTGATTTTTGTTGTTGTTGTTTGTTTGCATTAGCCTTTGTTTGTTTGTTTTGGTTGTGTGTGTGTATGTGTATATTTGTTTGCTGAGCCAGAGAGATCCATCCCTGAGTTTCAGTCTGTGGTGACGCTACCTCAGATTATAAAGGATGATGGAATTATCTGGCTTTGAATGTAAAAATTCATTGGTGCCTTGAAGGAAATTTCCATACCTTGATGACAGATATGCTCTGGTCACAATATGTGAAATGAACGTGAAGGGCTTGTAAAGTAAATAGAAGAGCCAAAGAAAGAGAGTTTCAGATAAGCACAGATAAAATTTCCCAGAAGTGGATTAAGTCTGTTTTAAGAATTTTTATTAATTGGAGAAAGATGCTCACTGTTGGTTTTTTTTCTGACACCAAATCAAGAAATGCATTTAGGTGATTACTGGTGTTATTTCACCTCTCCCCCTCCTAATTCTAATGGTAAGTGTATTTATTGTTTAATTCCTTGCCTTTCTATAGGCTGTAGTGGCCTTTCACCTTTTGGAACTGTTTGTTCTGAGTGATGGCTGGAGCGATAGTGTGGCTCGTGTGACACCATAAACATTTGTGTTGGCAATCCTTCCTTGTGAAGGACTCTGAAGTCTGACAGTGGTGAAGTTGACTAAGTAGAGACAGATTTATGTGGAAATCTTATTAATACCCATAAAAGAGAGAATGAAGGCATAAGAAATTTGGCTCCAAATGAACAACAAAAAAATGCTCTGTTCTTAGAAGCATTTGGCATAGCTCCATTGTGCCTTTTGTGGGAACTGGTTCTTTGTCTGGCCTAATCTAGATGCCTTATTTTTTTTTTCCCCTGAAGATTACTAGACTTCCACTTTTCCCAAACTTTCTCACAGTGGAATAAAATTAATTTTCACTTTGGTAATGCAGAAATCAGTTAATTATTTCAAAGACAATGTAATACAGATGTCTCGCCTTATTTCTCTGCAAAGATTGAACAGTAGCCTTGATGTGAGATCTTTCACTGCTACCAAATGTCTGTAGATGTTACATGGTGCTCATAATCAAAGCAGTTTACAAAGGGGAAATAATTTTCACTACAGTGTATGATGGATGGAAAGAAATTGTATCTGAGATGTGAAATCCTAATTGAGTTTTTTGGTACTTGGATCTAAAATTTGCTCAGACTTTCAAAATGCACAGTTTGAACTTCACAGCAGATACCCAGCTGTTCATAATGGGCTTTCTGGTAGGCAGCTCTGGTGAAGCCCCTTTTTAAGTCAGCTTTTTGGAAACCGAAAGTTAGCAACTAACTGAGCATTGGGGTTTTGTTCTGGGTATGTATTTGTTTTATGCACCCTGTGTCACTGAGAGTCTCACAGGCTCGCTTGCTGTTGCTGTCAAGGCTCTCAAGAGCAATGCCCTGCTTGGCACATCCAGCACTCTTATTTCACATTTGCTGTTGGCAGAAGAAGGCCTTCTATCATGCTGCTGGAAAGAAAATATCCTTCAGTCTTAATTCAGTTCAGCCCAAAGGGTGGTGAATATTGAAATGCCTATGCAACACCAGGAGAGCAATGCCTGTCAGCTGAAAGGCTCTTCACAGCATGTTTGATGTTGGCCTTGGAGAGGAGCCCCTGATGCTCAGTGCATGCTAAGGCACGTGCTCTTGACTGTTCAGCTGCAGCGAGGCTTTCTGCTTAGAAAACTCATCTTCATTTTTCATAGAATTCCTATTATATGGATGTACAGAAATATTTTATAAATATAATACCTGCATGAGTTCTTTGCGTGTGGGTAGAGCTTCTTGTCTTGCTTTCTAATACATTGTTCCTGTTGAATGTGTAATTGAAAAAAATTGTTTTGCTTTAAGCTATTACTATAGTGACCTAGGCATGTTGTTTGCTGAGACATTTTTAGACCTTTTACTGATCCATGTGCCAGTGAGTGTCTTGTATTTTTTCCATGTGTGTATTATTTTTCCCAGCAAGTATGGTATTCCAAGCTCACTCCTGATGTGAGCCAATAATGATTTGAAATAGGAAGCAATAAATTAACTTTTAGGGCTGTCTTGTGAGCAAGACCTTATTCTTTATTTGTTTACCTCTGCTCCTTGGATGTGTCTAGTTTTGAGAGCTGCTGTTAGCACTGCCACTGAAATTGTAACCATTTCAGAAGATCAAAGCAGCAAAAGAATGAAGAAGAAAATAGGAAAGAATTCCTGTCTGGGTGAGATCATCGTTTGTATCTTCTCATGTTTTCCATGGTAAAAATCTTCACTGTGAACTGTTGCTTACAGCATGGAGTGACAGCTCCCATGTACTGGCCTTTGGTTGCTTTTTCTCATCTGATAGTGTTGGTAAGTGTCCTTGCATTGGGCAGATGTAGGTGGGGTTGATATCCTGCAAATGGCCAGAAAGTAAAATTGTTGTCTTGGATTTGAACTCCCAAGGCTGTGCTCCTGTGATGGTAGCAATTACTGTGTCCCTCAGCTTCCTTAAATGGATAATTCCTTTTATTAACTCTTGGTAAGATTTCAGAACTGCCATCTCCACCCATCCTCTGCTTCCGCTCTTGCAATTTTTTGTCATTTGTGAGAGCAGTAAATCTGCAAGAAAACATTTCCTCAGGTCAGTAGGTTTTATCATTAAGTGCCTTTTTCAGATGCTTTCACACAGAGCTGCCAGTATTGAAATCTTTTATTGTTTTGGTGTTTGAATATCGAACGGGAAATTGGTGTTCCCTCTGCTAGCCTTCCTTAGCATTTGTATTGGTCTTGTTACTTTTAGGAAACTCTGTAAACTACTGGCTTGACATTCTGAGGTCTACTGTGTATTCAACTTGTGCTGAACTGAGAGGGCAATAAGGGCATTTGGCATCTCATAAGGATGAATATGCTGACAGAACAGTCCTGTTTTGGCTTTTATGTTATATAGTGGTATGGAAAAGCCACAGAAATTAGTGTTACTTTTTGCTTGGGTCAGAGAAATGGTTAAAAGGTGCGTACTGAATTTGTTAGTTCTTAGATGCTGTCTTCTGAGTTAGAGTTGTCCTATATCTCTGTGGATTCTTGGAAACTGGGCATGAGGGAAAGCCTGAGCTCTTCATGTTGGGTGGAATATATCTTGTTGGCCTTACTCCAAGTAATTGAAATGCCAGATCAGGTGAGGTGAATTAGTTCCACTAGTTCCATCCCATCTTCTTCCTTGCTTCAGCTGTATGATTTACCTAAGACCAGCTAACTTGAGTTGGTGCAAAATCAATGTGCAGAGGTATTTGGATAAAATTCAGTTTGAAGGGAAGCGTGGGTCTCTGTCTTCCCTTGTTTGCCATGGGGGCCAAGTGCATCACATCCGGTCTCGGCTGGATGAAGCCTGGAAGTCCAGAGTTCCCTCTGAATTCTTCTCGTACTTTACAGCTCCTCCCTGCTTTGTATATACAAACAACATTCTTTGAGAGGACTAGAGGGCGGAAATGGCTATGAACAAACCCCATATCTTTCTGATATGTCAGAAGATACCACAAAAAGAATAGTGTGCTCTGTGTCTGCTGGTAGCTGATTTCTCTTCATACGATTTATTTTGTAGAAAAAGAAAGTTTGGTTGGATATTAGGGGAAACTTTTCTATGAATAGTGGTACTAAAGCACTACAACAGACTATGTAGGGAAATTTCATCTCTGTATTATTTAGAATAGCCACTCTTTCCAAGTGGGTCTAGATAATTGCTTTTTTTTAGACAAGCATAGTTTTTGCTGTCAGTGTTTTCCCCCCCCAGCCTGCACCTCCACTGCCTCTATCTGCTGGTGGACTGGCTCCTGAGCCGCTGGTCAGCATCCTCGTGTGGTGCTGCTTTTTCTCACTGTTTGATACAGACCCAACGAGTAAGCCCAATTTGTGTTCCAGTTGGTGCCTAATGAGAGTGTTAATGTTACTCCAGAGCCAGGAGCATTCAGCCTAGTGCCTGTCCCAGGACAGGATTACTGAAGAACAGATCAAATTTCTTGCGTTTTTTCTGCTGTTGTCCTTCTCTGATTCAGGAGTTGCTGTGCTGTTTATTTTGCGTTATTAAGTTGTGATTGGTGGCACCTTTTTTTTTTTTTCTTTTCTTCCCCTTGAATGATAGCGTTCAAATTCCAGGTAGGCTCCTAATTGCTCTTCCTTTTGGCCCAGCTACAAGCTGATTTATCAAGTCCACTTGTTAACTTAATGCTTTTATGGCTGCCAAAAGAGTGTTACATGGCGTAAGTGAGATGAAGTGGCCGGGAGTTGTTAGGCTTTGTGTGCATGGTGGTTGCCTAGCAGCCAGATAAGAGACGGCAGTTTGAAGGGCATGACAGTGCACCGACACCCCTCCTGCTCACGTGAGTTAGCAGAGATGGACTTGGGGGAGAGCTCCCACAGGAGGAAGGGCCTGGGGATGGGTGAGTGTAGGGTACAGCATGTTCTGCATCTGACGCCCTGCTGCCCATCCCTGCTGTTCTTGTCTGCGTGGTTTTTAATATACTTCTTATCAGTTCATGTGTTTCTTTCTCTTTTTTTTTTTCCCCCTCTCCCTTTTATTGTTATTTCAGCCTGAACTAAGTGGATGGTTCATAAAGGTTGTTAAAATCTCAGCACGGGACAGCTGTAAAATTACCTAATCAACTCCAGGAGATAATCTTTCCTAGGGGAGACCTTTAAATGCGTTGACTTTTTGCAGGAATAGGTCAGATGCCTCCAGGTAACTTTCTGGGAAGGGAGTCTTGTTTTCAAAACTGTATCTACCTGTTTTGTTAAGAACTAAGGAACTGGATAGTAGGACTTGTTATAAAAGTCCTCTTTTACAATTGTGTTAAATCCGCCTAAAGAAAGCAAATAAATCTCTTGTTAATGCTGCTCTACTCAGCATAGAAATAAAGCAAGCTGTTGTGACTGTCAGAGGCTTTATAAATTGGAAAGAATTTCTAGACTTGATGAAACTCAGTAGGCTATGGCAGTGCAGTTTCATCTCCGGTTTCTCCTTGGATTCTGGGAAATGTGTTGTTTCAGTTTTGGCCTGAGAATTAGTTCAGAGTTGTATTTTAAGGGGATGGGTGACACCTGGGGGAGATAAGCTGTGACAAGAACTAAGAGTTTCATAATTCCCCTGTAAGTCAGATGATTAAAAATATGTCAGTTTTTGGTATATCAACCTTGAAAAGTAAATCCCTTCCTTCCTATGTTGGATTCCAAAATTCAGCAGTGGAAATACTGAAGAATGTAATTTGGAAGTAATGCTGACCATATTGGTGGTCTAAAATACCTGGTCAAAACGACTTCCAGAGCCTTTTTATAACTTTGAAATTGCAAAATTGAATAGCTCTGAATTATACTAAAGCTTCTTCAAAAGTCTTGCCTTTCTTCTCCTGAACTGGGGAAGCAGAAGGTAAAAAACACAACCAAACAGCCAACATTGCTTAGGCTTAGGCTTCTCCTGTTCTGGTAGTGCCACTTGTGAGCCTGCGGTGGGTGCAGGGATGTTAATTGAGTTACCTCCTTGACATCCCTGTTTTTTCCTGTGTGTGGGGCTGTATGAAGTGTAGGACATCCTTAGAATCCAGGGCTGACAAAGGGGGATGTAGAGCAGGGTCATGCTGTGAGCTCAGTAGTACAAGTGCAAGTGACACATTTCAGGACCAGAACAATGTTATGTATGGAATTCAATTGCAATATGGAAGTGTTTATAAATAGAATAAGTATATATGTATGTGTTTAATTAATGTGTGGGTACATGCAGGCCTATTAATAGATGGAAATAAGGAGAGGGAAGAGAGGAAATAAAGCAACACAGCTGTGATTTATCAAGATTGACACGAAAACAAATATTATTCTAGTAATCAGAGGAAATACTTTGTAAAGCATGTGCAAGAAAGGTATTTTAACCCACCTCAACGATTTCCTGCCCAACTGTATCCGAAGAAAATCAGACAGACTTCTTCCCCTGTCCCCCATTAAGGGTCACTTTTAAGTTATCTTCCTTCCCTCCTCCAATTCTGTTGACATTAGGCTTTTTGTTTGTTTTAGATGTTTTTCTTTTCTCTTGTCAAATGCTTCTTAAGTGATTTTTGACCTGCTGTATAAAACTGCATCTAAAAAGTGCAGCTGGGACATGGGGAAAGGATTCAGTTTAGTAAGGTATACTGAAGCTGGAGATGTGCTGATATTGCCTCCATCAAGAGCTGTAAGGCTGGGAAAACTTGGTATGCTTGCTCCATTTAGTGGTGGAAGAGGTGGTACCCCTCAGTCTGGTTTTGTCATAGAATAGTTTGGATTGGAAGGGACCCTAAAGATCATCTCATTCCAATCTCCCTGCCATGGGCAGGGACACCTTCCACAAGACTGACTTACTCAGAGCCCCAGCCAGCCAGGTCTTGAATATTTCCAGGGATGGGGAGTTTGCAGCCTCCCTGGGCAACTTGTTCCAGTGCCTCACAACCAATTTGAGTTGATAAGTTGACTCACACACCACTGTTTGTGTACAGTCATGGCTTTTGTAGAGCTGGTCAAAGGAGACAAAAGGAATAGCTTTACCCTCTCTGCATCATAGCTCTTTCCAGCTCTTAAAGATCTGAAATCCTAGCAGTGTTATAGGAGAAAAATAGTCCAGCACCATATATAACTAGAGCCATGGAGATAAGTGGGCAAAGTCAACTGGAAAACGTGTGGTGGATCCAGGGGTTGAACCTTTCTCTTAAAATGTTGCAGGTTCTTCTTGTCAAACTTCATCTGCCTGAAAGCAACACTTTTCTTAGGATCCTGCAAGTCCCTCAATCTACGTTGCATTCAATTGTTTCTGTCTTTGTTATTAGAAAGGATTTTTTGAACTCTGTTTGATAACATTCCGGCTTCAGTGGTCTGTCAAAAATGAGAATTAACTAAATGTAGCCAAAGGGTCTTTTTGAGGTGAAAAATAAAAAAATAAAAAAAAAAAAGAGAAGGGGGGGAGAAAGGAAAATATTGCTTAAGTGGATGCTCTACATTTTGCTCCTCAGAGAAGTTTCCCATTTCTTGTTGGCAAAGAGACTTTGAAAGCCTTGTGCTCATAAGTCTTCTCTTTCAATGTGTATCACAAACCACAAACACACCATTTGTCTGCAGGGAATTATATTAATAATTTGAAGAGTGACTGGAAATAAAAACAAATCTGGCTAACATCATCCACAACCTGACTTGATTAAAAGGAATTCCCTCCTTGAAAAATTACTCCAAATGCCATTTCTGAATGAAACTGCTGGTAATTACAGTGGCTGATAATATATGACAGAAAAGAAATTGCAAGAAATGTAACCCTGAGCTCCCTTCTAGCCTGTACTGAGCACATACATTGGGAAAGAATGATAGATAAAGACTAAGCAAAATGCTTCTGGCTGGGGCTATTTGTGCTTTTGTTCTGTGATCTTCTTAATATTTAATGATGAGATTTATATTTTCAAACGTCACTTTATCTTTTAAATATATTGCAGAAGGCTAATTTGTGGTGAGAGGGGAAAGAGTGAGGGATAATTGTTTCTGTAGTGTTGAAATGCAGCTTTGTCTCCGGCATTTAAGGAGTTGGAGATTTTTTACAGGAGGTGGAGATTTTTGCAGGAGTTTTGGGTTAAGGAGCATTTTCTGCTGCATCACAGGTGACCTGGTATCATAGGAGCCCATGGCATTTCTTTGAGTTTTTCCCAGGTAATTGAAACCACACTACTGAGCCCCTAACCCTCATTTCCTGGGCGCAGCAGACCCTGCATGCTGCTTGGTGTGGCTGTTGAGCCGTGTGTGTGTGATGTGGGCAGAGTCCTCTTGAAAACACTGTGAAAGCCCTCTTTTTGGATCATACTAGTTACTGACTCCGGGTGGAAGGAGGACAGGGAGGGAAAAGAGCTCAGTCAGTTGCCTGTGTAGAAGTGGGAGTCAGAATTGAAGGTAAAGGAAATTACTCTTGATGTGGGAACAGGTCAGGAAATTGCAGGGAGAGATGGAATATCTTTGGAGAACTGCATCAGTAGGGTACTTTTATTCAGTGTCCTGTATGGTCTTGGGACTAAACTTCAGTTTGTGATTTAGATTTGACGTAGTTCTAGTCTGTTGCTCAGTTGCTTTTCTTGGGTTAAGTTGCAATATCTGTGACTTGCATTATAAATGCAATTAATATGTCATTTTCCCTATGTTTTGCTTTATCAGCTTAGATCTTAAGTCAACCCCAGCATAAGAGACTTTTTGGTGAAGGATGTCACAGGGAATGGGCATGTAAGCTGAAAAAGAGAAGAC
>VYZS01076487.1:27324-37887 GCA_013400695.1 Neodrepanis coruscans | reverse complement strand
TCTCTGGTCTCACAGCAGGATTGTAATTACCAGAAATTACCAGTGGCATTGCTTTAGTGACCTTCAGTTAGCCAAAAAAAAACCCAAACAAAAAACAAAAACAAAAAAACCACCAAAAAACAAGAAGAGAGGAAGGGACTTAGACCCAGGAATGGTACATTCTTAACAAACCAGTAGTTTTCCAGGGCATGGCTCATTATTATTGCTTAATGCAACAATATATTAGTCAGGCGGCCAGCTCACCTAATACAGAGCATGGGGATCTCTAACATGGTGCTGCCCTGCATGTGTATGGCCTTACAGAGATTCCTGAGAACCCCACCCTATGCCAGCCTCACTCGAGACCCTTAAATTCATTCCTGATTATGTGCTGGGTGCCAGATTGAAGCAATGAACACAAAAAGTACTGAAGCGCCTAAAGGAGATAGAGAAACTTCAGCCACATGAGTATTTCAGCAGAGTGTCAGTTTGTTTGCTCTTTCTGGGCTGTAACTGGGAAAAGTGCAGTTAAGGCACAGAAGAATATTTTGTTGTCTAAAGGACTGGTTTGTCTTAGAGTTAAGTTTTTTGTGATATTCAGATATTTATACAAATACATCCAAAGTACTATTACCTCACTTGGTACCCTACCCTCCATACAAGAAAGATGTGTGGTGATTATATTTCTTCAAGAAGCTGGCTGTAAGACTAGGAGGGATTTCAGGATGCACTTTTTACAGGAAGATTGGAATAAATCTTTTTTTCTTCTGCAGTGCCACGCATTGTTCCAAAGAACAGACATAATCCTGGTGCTTTTCTTCTCTTGCACTGAAATATTCATAACCTGTAGGAAATGCAAATTCTGCTGAACAGGCTCATGGGGGTAAAACAATCCTGCATCAGCATTTGTGGATGGGCACGCATACCCACTGCAGCCTTGGCAGGAGAGAGCCTATCCTACTTTTTGTGCACTCTGCAAGCAACACCTTCCCTGAGGATCCTGCTGGTGTGATGACTCTCTGTTTTATCCTACTTTTCCCACATTGTGGCCAAAATTTCCCATGAGCAAAGACACTGCTTTTGGTCTTTACTGCTGTAGGTGGGTGCATTAAAGGTAGCTTGTAGGCCTGGCAGTAATCTTGCATTTGACATTTAAATTTGTTCTTTTCTTTCCTCCAAACACATTTTTATCATTTTGCCAGCATAGAGGTCTGAATTATGTTGTTTGATTAGTGACTCCTGACTCCAAAGATGTTGATGAATGCTCTGATAGAGTTGTGGAGTAATTCTTAAGGGTCACATATGAGCTGCTTGTTGCTGGTGGCTTTTTTGGGGCTGCAAGAGCAGCCAATTGAAAATAAGTTGCAACTATTAGCTGTACTTGCTGAGCATCAGTCTGTTGTTTTTCACTGCTAATGCCCAAGTACCTGTTTCACATTGTTTCTGCTTTAGATATAAAACCCTAAAATGCCCTGTCACTTGTCTTACCTATCAGGTCAGACATGTAACTTCTTCCTGTTGTGGTAGTGGATTATCCTCTTGCATTTTCCTACGTGAAGGAAATGCTTGCGGGGTTGCTTCGGGCAGTGGAGCTGCAGTTGTGCTCGGGGCTGTTACAGTACAGCTTATATTGGTGTTTCCTGAACTGTGTGGCTAAACTGGTGGTATTCTGATACCTCCTAAAGGATTAACAGCCTGGTGTGTGGGTGCTCTGCTCCTCTTGTGTGGGTGGAAGCAGAGCTCTGCACACAAACATGTAACTGTGACTTCAGAGGTAACACCTAGTTCAGTCACCTCAGTTAACTTCGAAGCACATGCTAAATAAATTTCATTAAATTACTGGACTTTGCTCAAAACATCGCATACAAAGAAGTATTTTATATTCCAGATATTTTAAATTGCCTCTATAAAAGCGATACTTGGTCAAAAATCTATTGAAAGTTACTTTGATTACAACTGAAATTTATTTGGAATGTTTGTGTTGGGGAAAATGCTAGTAAAACTTGATTCTGCTTGATACAAATTATTTCTTTCAAGAATACTTTATGAACACACTAAGAGAAAATATTTAGGGGAAGCCATGGTGGGGGCAAGTAGCTTGTCTAGGTGGAGAATAACTATTTTTGCTGATCTGGGGAGTTATGCTGTTAGCTCAGGTGGGAGATATGTACCCAGCAAGTATTAAAAGGGCCTCATTTGGAAACTTGTGGTCATGCTGAGGTTCTGGTGACTCTCCTTCAAAGAGCAGTTTGTGTGGTCAAGATACCAACAATAAAATAAAAATCCTATCTTAAAGCACAGAAATTCTTGTATGTTTTGCTCTTGACAGGAGCAACAAAAATGGGGTGATGAGTTTACTTGGGGAATGGAAACCTGATTTTTAAGTGCTCTAGGTGTCACTTTTAAGTCAGTGACAGATACAGACCAACCATCTCTACAGTGCCTGGCCTTGACTGACATCCTTCACAGTGAGAAGCAGTCGAGGGAGGTGAGATCAGCTCATGTGCCTGGTAAGAGCTACAGAATAAGACTTTGGCTGCCTTGCTCTGCGATGGGAAGGAATAAGTAGCAACGTAAGGAGGTCAACAAAAGGGTTTAATTCCATAAAGAAGGCTATTCTGTGTTCATTTATGTTTCTCAAAGAACAATTTATTTGTATTTCATGGATATAGCAATTTGGACAGTACTTCTTTAATTCAGTTTCTTGAAGAAAAAAAACACAGCAGCTTTTTTTTTTTTTTTCCCCCCCCTGCCGGGAGAGAGCAAGAGATTGCTGTTCCAATAACTCCCATCAGAGATTCATTACTGCTAGTCTTTGTCTTGTATTTAAAAATTAAAAATAAGAGATTAATTTACTAGTTTAAAAGGAGACTCTTGTGTAATTTCAGTGTCTGCACCTTCTGAAAGACTGTGTTGACTATTCAGTAACACACGGAGTATGTTGAACTCTGTAATCACAAACTGGACCAATTGCTACAAGGAAATGGGACAAATATGAAATGAATGCAAGTGAAAGATGGTCCTCTAGAGTCTGGAAAATGGACATTAGAACACTCCAACTGCCAGAAAATGAATCAGCAACATCAACTCACTTTTCTCAGAGTTGCAGGTTATTTCTAGGTACTCAGATGCACTGGATATTTTTATATCAAAACTGTAATTATTTAAAGCTCCCAGTTATATATTTTTTTAATCTCTTTAATGTCATTGAAATAAAGATGTTGATACTTATGTTGTTTTCTTGAACAAGGTGAATTCTTAACTTTTCTTCTTGCTTTTATAACTTGGATGTTTTGTGGTGTGTGTCTGTGTGTGTTTGTTAAAAATGAGTGTTCTTGCAGGACTACCACGTATGTGGATTTTGTTAACCAGGAGTGTTGCTGTGTAGGAAGTGATCTGTTGCACAATTAGGAAGTTTTTTTACTATCAAAATAAAATAATTGAGCTTGATTGAGCAGACAATTTGGTCAAAATTTTGTAGGAATAAAGAAATTCCATATCTTTGTCTCAAAACTTGTTCTTATAATGTCGGTACTTGTGATTCAAATCTTCCACATTTTAAAGATGATTCCTATGCCATTCCTCTTTGACAGTCCCCAGTGATAGAACCTGTAATAGTTTGAGTGCAGACTCCAAATGCCAGAACAGCAACACACAGGGAGTTGCTGCCCAGCTTTTACTGGTCACTGATCCTGGAGCCTTGTATTTCACTGTATTTTGTTTCTTCTGGGTCAGAATACCCGTGTATAGGACACATGTTGTTTCTTAAACTGCTTTGTGATAAGGAGTAGTCAAAGGGGTTGCCCTCTGCATGAGGGCAGTAAATCTGTTCATTCTGTCTTTGAACACGTGGCTGTTGGTGTTTCACTTGGTCTTGCTGCCATGGCAGTAAATCCTGGTTTTATTACTGCCTGAATTAGGGCAAAAAACAGGCATCCAGTTGTTCACACTTGTTGCTGGGGAGGCCTTTGCTGGCTTCTGCAGCACAGCTCTGCCTGATGGCTGTGTATTGTGCTATGTTTATTCTGTGTTTCTCTTGTAAAGACCAAATCCACGTGAGCAGGTCCAAAAGTGGTAGATTGTATCTGCCCAAAGATGAACACATTTCAGCAAGGTCTCGTTAAGCAAGGGGTTATATAGTTTTATATTTGTGGAGAGAGCAGATAAAGGAGACTTTGACTGTAACCTCATTCCCAGTCTGCACAAGTTTATTCCAGCGTACAGTACTGTTTTTGTATTAAATCACTGTTACTTTTCCACCTCTTTGCCCATCTCAATTGCCACCACTCCCCCTTGGGGATGGCAGAGCGTTGTGTGACTCTGCCCTCTGGGCAACTTGGCTCTTTGTGGCCCTCAGACCCCATGGTGCCTGGGGTACCCTCAGAATGGGGATACCTGGCACATTGTCCACTGGCTAATTTTCGTCTGTGCGTCAGAAGAATTTCATGTACGTAGTGTAACTTGGTGCCACTTCCTTATTTGTGGGTTTGCAGCACAAAAGAAAAGATTATTTGGCTGTTCAGATCACAAGCCTAGAGATGCTCTGTCAGGGGTTGTGTTGGAGCTTTGGGATAAAGTACTTCAGGAGATTTTTTTAAACAATTTTTTTCCTTTCTTCCCCTCTCACCCTCCCTTTGGAGAGACTTTTTCAATGCAAATATGTAAACCATGGTTTTTGGTTTTTTTCCTAAATATGAAAACAGTGCTGTTTCCTTGTTTTGTCAGTGTTTGTCCCTTCCTTACCACACGCCTTCGCCCTTTTCCACAGAGACAGATGCAGAGGTTTCGTTGAAACAGATGGAACTGAAAAACTGAAAAAAAGAACTTGTGAAAGCAAACATTTTCTGTGGACTTGAGCTAGAAGTAACTCTTTTTTTTTTTTTGTCTTCCAGAAGGCTCGTTGTTGTTGCGTCGCTTAGTGCCTGGGATGGCTGAGGGTGGAGGTCTGTGGAGCTGCTGTGAAAGGGCTGTGCGTGATAAGAGTGGGAGGCACAGTGTCATAATTAACGCTGTCAGAAAGTGTTTTTTTAAATGTGACTGGTGTTGTATTTCCAGCATATTGTATTCATTTTCCTTTTATTGTGGTCTGACAGTACACCCTGAGCTCCAACAAATTTTTTAATCCTGAAAAGGCTCTCAAGGCAAATCTGGCTGTGGGAGTTTAGGCCTCTAGGAGTTTAGGGCTGCTTCACAGCTGGAAAAAGTTACTTTTTCCATTAAAACAGGAATTAACTAGCTTTAAGGGACTTATGATCTTAAGAAAACTCATCAGTAAGAAGAAGAACTTAAATTGTGATGGTCTGCTAATCAAAATGGAGATGTACTGGTTTATGGTGTTTCCACCAGCATTGAGTGTAATGAAATAGTATCAGTGTTAACAGAAATGGGACGAATATCCATAATGACTGTCGAGGAAAAATGTTCTGAATTAAATGCATATGTACAAGCTTTTGAATCCTTTGGTAAGTTTTATTTATTGATTGCATATTTTAAGTTTGATTGCAACAGCAAATTGCTTGAAGGGATCATGAGTGCAGGATTGGTTCTGGTTTTCCTTTCTACAGCTTTTTGGAAGCAATGTGTATGTGTATCAAAATAACCTTGTAGCCTTCAGGTTCATTTTAACTCATGAGGTTTGTTGTGTGTAAGTCCCTTATGTGACATTTCAAGCATCTATCCAAAAGGGATATCTGACTGCAAGCTGCTTTTGGTCTTTGCAAAATCCATATTTATAATGGTTAGATTTTCTCCCTGCTCACTGGTTTCTGATTGCCCATTTCTTAGTCTAAGAACTTTAAAGTTTCTAAACATTTGCTGGAACTCCTATTTGCTGGAGACTTTGTTCTTGTCTTAATTCTTTGTGAAGAGAGGTGTTCTGCTACTTCTTTTCAGTGTAAAGACTTCAAGTAACGTAGAAATACACTGAGCTGGAAATATTTCTGGTTTTAGATGTATATGTACAAATAATTTGTGGACATACACTTTATATTTTACAAGTAATAATATTTAATCCCGTTGGTATTCATCCAGATGTTAGGACCTTTCACACTTGTAAACTTTGATATTTGTGTGCTATCTTTTCCTCTTTGAGTTTCCTTGCAAGTTACAACATTAGTTCTTTTATGGTGACAGTTGTTCAAGGACTTTGAGAGGCAGAACAGACTAAGGCTGGATCTTTTGCACGAGCTATTTTATAACGAGAGGATGAATTTCTCTGCTGAAAAGCACAAAATGGTGACCCCAAAACAACTACTTGGACATCCTCAAATTGAACGAGTAGCCTGTTATCCATGGGGAAATTTGCTTTGACTGTGAACAACATATGGGTGTTTGAAAGCATTGACTGGGAATCAAATGTATCCATCTATGTTACCTTCTCATAGTGTGGATTTGGAAGTAGGTTGGTGGTTTGTCAGTTTTAAAAAGTGGCAGATTTCATTCTGTAACTGGAAGACACTAGTAAGTAAATGTACTTTGATGGAAGGAGAGTTTGTGGATTCACTTTGGCTTTGAAGCTTAGAACTGTATGCCTGCAATTAAGAACATAGTAATTTTTGTATTTGGTGTCAATTAATACTGTATTTTCTGGTGAAGAAACTCTATTATATAGAGTCAAGCATCCCTTTTAATTGTTCCTGGTAGTACAGTGACATTTAGAGGCCCCCAGCAGACCAAGATCACTTTGCACCTTACAGAGTATATGCATGTACTTAAGAGATGCTATCCTAATCTGATTTTTTTTAATGTAGTATAAATAAATAAGTGATAAAATGGGCAAAGTCAAACTTTGTAACATGGTTATTGCCTCTGGTCACTAATCTAGAGATACACATACCTTTCTGGTGTTCTTCCTTTCCCACTCCCTTCTCTGAGAAAAACATTGTGATCCTTCCTGCTCAGCAGGAATCATCAATTGATAAGCTGGTCATAGTTTTAATTTCATAGGTGTGTTCAATTTCTTCATTCTCTGAAGTCAGATAAGTTGATTTTCATATTTTTTGTCTTAGAAACCCTCTTGTGATACCATTTACCTCCATCCCATCTCTGCTCCTGCAGAGGCAGCTGGAATGGGCTTTTTCATCTTAGTAGCCCTCTACATATCAATGCAGACTTGATTTGTGGGTTTTGTGAACAATTTGTCTTCTCTATCAGTATGAATTCTGAACTCTGTTTTCAACTAAAGACAAAAAAGGATCTTTTTAATACTTAAAAATTGAGATGTGTGGATGGGCTTGAAAACACAATGTACTGCATGCTTTCTTCTGATCTTTTGCTCTTACTTTGATTCATGTGATAGAGGCTTTCAGTAAAAAGCCCTAAATATTTACTTCTAGTCACAGCTTCATAATGTGAGGTTCTCTTTCTCTAGTTTTTACAACTGCAAAATCTTTCTTGGGACAGATAGAAAAGCTGGTGAAAATACAAATTCTGTTTCTTGGTCCAGAAAGCTGAGTTGGTTGCAGCTGCTAGACTTGCGTATGTTGAGCTTTGCAGGTCCATTTGCAAATGGTTTTTATGTCCCTGTCAAGGATAAAACTTGCAGTTACGTATGTTTAGGTTTGTAGTTCAGTAAGACTTGCGCTCACTGATACTTTTTTCAAGTAGCTTTTAATGTACCCTTTGGTGATGAAGGTTTGGGTTTCTGTAGGTTAGTGTTGCCACTGGTACAGTGATGTTCTCTTTCCAGATGGAAACTGCTGCTTGCTTTATCTCTTTAACCGTCATTGTCTCAACCCACGAGTTTTATCATTTTAACTCATCTGTTTCTCTCACCTGTTCTATCAGAGGACAGTGAGTGACCTGGCTGTATGGGGGCTTAGTTACTGACTGGGGTTAAACCAAAATAACCCTTTTCAGTAACTAAACTATGCCAGTCAAAACCAGCATAGCCCCTGAGCAGCTCTTCCCATAGGAAGAGTGGCAAAATCTGCTTGGAGCCAACCTGTTTTGCTAGGTTGCCTTGTAGGTATTTCTCTCTTGTACTTTTTCTTTCTCCCCTCAAGATCTGCTGTTGTCCCATGTAAAGAACAGCTCTGGGTTAGAATCAAGCCTGCTGTAGTGTTGTTCCTTTGATGTCACCAGATCCTTAGATCCAATCTATATTTTGGTTATTGTTTATCACACTTCAGATGCATTAAATCCTATTGTTCATACCTATTTAAGAGCTTAGTGCTGTGAAAGGTCCTGCTCTTTCTGGCTTTTGAACGTACTTGTATGATTTAGCCAAATGGGAATACTAAGGTTTTTTGCTCCTTAGAGATCTGCCGTCATTTTCTTCTCTCCTCTGAGAAGGAAAGGTATGTTGCAAGCTCCTATAGAGGAGAGAGACTGTGCTATTGATTGTCTAGATTGCTTTCTTAAGTTCTATGCTGCTGCTACTATTTAGAAAACCCCTTCTGGCTCTCTGTTAATCTCCTTCATGGAGCTTACTCATATTTCTGTTCAGCAAATGTCCTGGCTGTGCATTTTTATCGCCTTTGCCAAATTACAGTTTTTAGAACAGTTTCCCACACATGTACAGTAGCTGAATAAATGTGAATAGCTGTGTTAGGAATAAATAGGTTCTGTGAAATGAAAAGTTGTAAATAAGCATATTTCTGTTTTTTTCTCTTCCTTTACTCTCCAACCTGTAAATTCTGACTTGTCACGTACTTGAGAAATAAGATGCCACTCAGGTATTGAAATCACAATGGTAGATAAAGTGTTATAGCAAAGAAAACATGCAATTTTCTAGGTATGTTTTGCTATTACAGACTGTTTTATTTTTTCAGTGTCTTATGATATTGACTACAAAGCACTGATTTTATGTACATTGCAGTTTAGTGGAAGATTTCATTAACTCTCATAATTCTTACTAGTTTAAAAGCATTCTTGTCCTATTATTAACAGAAAGAAGGGATGTAGATGTTATTCAGGATGGCTAATGCTCTCTGTGCTTGTGAGCTTGCACGCAAGAATAATGTTGGGCAAAACACTCGCCCATTCCTGAGGTGTGTTCCCCCATACACATCTACTCTGCTTTGTGTCTCCTATGAAATATGAGCATATATATATTGTTGTCTTTTGGGCTGTAAAACATTCCTCTTTTGATCACTACATTTTCTTCTGGTTCATTAATCTATCCAGAATTCCCTAACACCTGTAATCTGTATTAAGGAATTTCTGGGTAGGGCATTGTAGGGCGTCTTTGTGAACTCATAGTGGCAATGCTGAAGGCACCAGGTCTGCAGCAGGCCATAACTTTTGATAAAAAAGAGTTTACAGATTTTACATATTTGATAAAAACCAAGTTCACAGATGAAGGGATGTATTGTTTTTCTCCTTAAACACTTGCAAATGCATTTAATAAGAAATTCAAGTAGAAGTACGTGAGCGTGGCCAGTTAGCAATAGCGACATCACTGCCAACTGATCAAAGGAAGGAGTTAGAGGATCTTTAGTAGGGCAGGAGTGCAGACATACTGACTCATAAAAATACTGTAGAGTTTATTATTTTGGGTGTTGCTAAGCATTAAGTTTTAGAGAATGTATGTGTGACTAACATTTGATTTAGGGAAGATGTGCTAAGTCAACCAGAAAGTAAAGCAAATTCATGATCACACGGCTTTAAACAAAACTTCAAGAGACGAGAAAAAAATAGGGTGGATGTTATAGTAAGGAGAGTTGGTAACAGCTTGTTTTTTTAGATACGTATTTTCCAAAAAACTGGTGTAATGGTGAGATAGGAAAAGGATGTATCTTGTTGGCTTTAGGAGCTTGCATGTTGAATAATAATTGTATCTGTCTGAAAAACAAATGCTATGCAAGATTGAATGATGAAGCCCTTTTCATTTTCCACAAACAAAGATGGATTTTAAAATACTGAGCTGTTACATGTCTGTGCGTTATTCCTGAAATTGCTCTATTCTTCACCTGTACTTGGAGAAGGTGAGTGTGTGGGATGGAAAACACATTGTTTGCCCCAGTGTTCCAGTGCTCTCCATCACACACAATCGTGCTGAGCCAGGTGCTGGGCTCAGCTCCAGTGCTGCACCACATCTCTGCGTGGGTCAGCTGCTCCTGCACACTGCTGGGAAGTTGAGGCTTCCCTTCGAGGGGGCTCCCCTGCTCCCACTGGAGCATCTTTGCTGTGCTCTGGAGATCCAGATGTCTGCAAAGTGAAGAAAAAGTAATGGCAGAGAAGAACACCTTAAGCAGTAGTCTCTTAAAAAATGAGGGATTTTTTTCCCTTAGCTGTTGTACACTTGCTGCATCTAACTGAGGATTGCAACAGTTGATCAGAACCTTGTGGGGAATCTGCTTAGCTTTTTCTCCTTATTTACATCTTTCATTTTCCATCTTTTATTTTCTCTGAGGGCTGTCCTTTTTGGGCAGACTTGTTCCATACCTGCCATTGAAGAAATGAAGTTTTAAATGAGCTTCATTGCAGGAAGGAGGCAAGGAAGGAAGGATGCATGCATGTGTACATGCATGCTTGTTCCATGAGGAACGCTCCAGACTTGCAATTGAGCTTCACAACTACCTCTCAAAGCAGCAATGCACAGTGGCTGACTTCCAAGTCAGCTGTGCTTTTTTTTTTTTTTTT
>VYZS01076487.1:8865-27297 GCA_013400695.1 Neodrepanis coruscans | reverse complement strand
TTTTTTTTTTTTTTGCTTTGGACTAGGAACTTCAGGTATCAAGGAAAAGCTACGTGACTGAATAGAAAAGTAAAAGCACTTGCATTTCCCACACTTCTGTATCTAGTTTCCTTGCCAGTGGCTGTCGCGTGAGATGTTGATACCACTACACCCTGTCCTGTATAGTTGTGCTAGTGCTGGATGTACTCCAGCTTGTTGAAGGAAATATTATTCTTTTTATCCCTTCCCTGAGGGCAAAAGTCCTTCCGTGGTCCATTTAATTACTGCAGGTTATTGTGATTGAAATTTCCACTATAACAACATGTGCCAGGAATTGCGGTGTGGTTTGTTCTGTAGCCTGACCCTATGCTTACTGATTTTTCTGGCATGTTTNTGCAAATAGAATAAAGACTTTTTAAATCTACTTCTTGCTTGATCAGGACATGCTGTTCTCCCCCACGTTTCCCCCTTCCACTTTTACCAGCATAATTCTGTCAACAGAAGCCCAGGTGTAGCTACACTTATTCCAAGCACGAAAGCCCTCTTGGTGCTGTTGCTAATCATCCTGTAGAGTCTTTTGCCAAAGTAAGCTGTGTCTTGGCTAGGCAATGGCATTTACTGGTATGGCAAAAGTTAGCCATCAGATCCCTTCCAAGACCCTGAAGAAGGCAGCTGGCACTTTCCTGGTGTGCTGATGAGAAGACTGTAGAGTGCACTCCAGGCTGGGTTGATTTTGTTGGCTGAATCTACAACATGAACCGCTCTTCCCCACTGCAGCTGTGCAAAGTGTCGCAAAGGGGGCTGTAGAATCCCCATAGCTGATTTAGGGAAGACTGTGGAAGCTGAGTCGCAGCTTCTAAAAGTTAGTCAGGATTTCCCTCCCTGAGCTGGTTGGGAATAGGAGATCAGCCTACTGAGGTGGTGGCATGTCCCCGAGAGATGTTGGCAGGGTATGTGAGCCTGCATTGTCGTGGGCTTGCTGTTATCGGTTCCTGAGCTGGCTAGTCACGTCTAGACGGTGGTGTAACAATATAACATCAATCATGCTCGGGATCTTTCCAGCCTTGCACAGGAAACCTGGTGCTCTGCGCAAAGCAAATGTCCATAGATGTAATCACAACAAGACTGTGTTCCTGAGTGCTGTGATGGGTAGCGAGGGCTGTGCCTATAGAGTCTCAGCAGGTTATTGCTTGCAAGGGTGTTGACTGCTTTTTATTTTTGCATCTAGTAAATGACTTCTTTCTGGATGTTGGGAATTTGCATTTTACAGATGTGGATTTGTAAGGGAGAGGGATCTGTTTGGAACTTCAGCACCTTCATCTTCTACTGCAGTACTGTCATCATTCCATTCTAGTGCAGTGTCCATAATTTCCAGACAGAGGTCAGGTTTGTAGCAGGTAGCTACTGCCTGCACTGACATTACCATTCCTTGATCTTACTCTATCATATAACATGGGTCACAAGATTCTTCCCTTCTCCTTAATCTGACATCCAAGCCGAAGCTGGATTTTACTGCAGAGAGTCTTGAAAACTATTTTGGAAACAGAATTCAGTTTTCTAACATCCTTGTGTAAATTAAAGCCTGTTTAATATCAAATAAGAAACAATCTGAAGCTCTGTGAACTGTAGTTTATTTTTTTAAGTAGTTTACTTTTGTTTACTTTTTGTTTTCAATTTAAAAACTTGTTTATTTTCACACCTCATTATTGCAGGCCTTAGAAATACCTTTTGTGTTGAAAGAGAAACCAGCCCAGCTGGTTTCCTAGTTAATAAAAGAATCTGTGATTTGGATAATATTCTAAGTAACTTCATAATTAGCACAAAGCTCCAAATTTCCTCTCTGAGTTGAAAATGCAACCGTGTAGCCAGCTCTACAGGAAAAATGACAAAACTGTGGATGTTCTGCTCTGATTCATCCTTCTTTCACACATGCCTAAAAGGTTTTGAAATCTGATAAGGGTTCAGGCCCTCTTTGTAGCAGTAAACAATTGCAAATAATAGAGCCATGTGTACGTGTGTTGACTTTTTGTTTACTCTTTTAAGCTGTCTTTGATCTTATCGTGGCTTCTGGCAAGAGAATCGATCAGCACGTACTAGAGTGCTGTGTGCCCTGTTTGGGGGAGGTTCTGCAGGGACCCGACCACTGCAGGACCCCACACTGATACCAGGAGATTTCTGGAGACCAACATGGGAGAGGGCAAGAAGGCTGTCCCAGCCACCTCTTTTCCAGCACAGCTCTTTCTTACCACTTAATAATGTGTTTATTTTATCTGTTTTTCTGCTATTCTCTTTGCAAACATTTTTCAATTTTAAACTTTGATAAGGGTGAGTTTCTTCCAAAGTGTGTAAGATTTTGATAAGGTATAGGATCCCATTGTCCCTTTGATAGAAATCTTATGTAGAATTTTCAAATTTCCTGTAATTTTGTTCTTGTAATCCTGTTTTCTGTAATCCTCTTCTGATCCCCAACCAAAATCTCCTCTCCCTACAGACAGTTCCTTTTCTTACTTCTCTGCCACTATTCAGTCTATTATCTATTATCTGCTGCTCCAGCACTACCATATGATCCCCTCATCTCCTTCCTTTTTGATTTCCCTGTGCCACGCATAATGTTCCTGGGGAGGTAACATTACAGGAAAGATAATGCCTCACCTTTAGTCTGTTGTGTGGCAAGTGCTGATTAAAACATCAAGCTCTAGTGACTTGACCATGCTCATGTTTGTTCATACACTTGCACAAGTGCAATTCTGTGTGTGTATTCCAATTTTTTTCAGTCTTTCTGGAAATAAATTTTAATTCACTTTCCAAGTAAAAACATCTACATTTTTATAATTTTTCCCCTCATCTCTATGCCAAGTGTATCTTGGCTCTACCCAGAGACCTGATTAAAAATATTAAAACACACTTACCAGTGTGCACTGGCTACATTTATAGCATCTGACTTGAATGTTTGTTTCATAGTCTGGGTTGCAACAATCTGATTCTCAGACTGCCATTGACGTCAGTTTAATAGGAAAATTCAAATAGAACCTGTATTAGATTTTCACTATTAAGTTAACAACAAAAACTTTCTACAGATGCCTTACGTAGACAAGGCTGTTAAAAGAAATATTACATTAATGAAAATCAGGCCTCCAGAAACAGAGACTAACTTTTTTTTTTAACGAATAATTTTGTTTTGCGTTTCCTCCTTCACAAAAATACTTGTTTTTTCATAGCACTAGTGGTTTAGATGTTAAGTATTGGGAAGAGGTAGCTCTTGGCCATTTGTGGTCATGTTGCAAATCTCCTAGCATTTTCAGAGCTGGAGAGATGTTTCAAAAGTGTTCATTTGACTGATTTCATTGCCCTCGAAGTCAACTTCACCCTCTGTTTCTGTGGCACACTGTGTTTATCAGCTCATCTTAACCTGCTCAGTTGAGGGCCTCATGAAGTACTGATATAACCAGAAAAATTCTGGAGGTACCAGCTTGGGTCAAGACAACATCTCTCAGGGTTTGCCACCACCTGTACTAGTGGTCAGCATTCCCTGCCTTGAGGCCTGTGCAGTGTACAACAATCAAATTTCAGAGAGAGGAAATAATGTTGTTGCCCTTCTAGAGATGGACAAATTCTGGCATAGATGAGTCAGATGACTTGCCTGTACTTAAATTAGGAAATTCAGGCATGGGCTTATCAAGGGAGTCAGACCATTTTGCCTCCCCTGCAGCAGCAGAGAGGAACAGATGTTATCTCCAGAGACCACTTCCCTACCACCCAGAGTGGAGTTAACAAAGCCTTTACGTTCATGCTCCATTCCACGATGAGGAAAGCAAGGGTGGTTTCTTGAAGGGGCCCATAGTGGTACTCAGCAGGGGTAGCAGGGAGTTTGGTGAGTTTCAAGTTGACAAGTACATCTCTGCTTTTGCCCTGGGTAGTAGAAGTGGTTATAGACCCATTTAAGTGCCCTAGGTGCCCATATTGCAAGCTAAGGGTGTTGAGGAATGCATTCAGTGCAGGTATCTCAGAGTGTAGCTGCTGTGTGAGCTGCAGGTTGAGCTCTGGGTGGTGAGAGCCTGAGACAAGTAGCCATTAACTGACCACCCTGTGCACAACAAAGGACACAGGTGACTGGACACTGAGAGGCACAACAGTAGCCAAGGACTCCAGAATACCACAGGCTTGGGCTGTGAAGGTATGAAAGTCCAGGGGTTGCTTTGTTTGAGGTACTAAACCTCAGAGACACTATCTTGAGCTGCTTCCATGCTACTGCACCATTAATAAATGGCTTTATGGAACAAGACACCTGAGACTCTGCCATAGGAAACCTGAGGTTGAGCTGGTGAGGAAACCTGGTCTGACTGTGTGAATGTGGGGTGTATAACTTTGAAAGGGCCTCAGTCCCAGCTGAAGTGGTGTGAGTGTGACTGCCAGAGTGGCTCCTGGATGGTCAGGTAAGGAAGTTCCCCTAACAACAGAGTAGTGCCACAATGACACCAGCTCTGTTTGCATGTAGGCTTTGAATCCTCTCCATCCTATAACCAAAACATGGGCCCAGCCTAGCCTGCCTGTGAAGCTGAAGCTCTGTATGCACCAATATATTTCTTTTTTGGTTTCATTTTGTCTTTGTCAGCTGAAATAACAAGACTTTTAAGACACAGCCACATTGTGCTACTGTGGTTTAGGGATTTATATTACGTTAACAGTGTTAGGCAGGTATATTGAACAAATGAGCATAAAACGTGGCATTAAGGGATTTGTAATGAACTTTCAGCATGTGATAAGGGCAAATGAAGGATGCTTTCTATTTGCCCTCTCTCCACCCCCTCTTGAGAGCATGAGGTTTCATGAGGTGTGTTTTGGATGAATATTGACTTGCTTAAACACAGTTATTTTACTTGACTGCTGCTGAGATGACAATGTTCCATTGATATGTTTGACAGCCTGAAGTAACTGACAATTATTTCACATGTGCAATGTTTATCTCCGTGGTGTGCAGTGTGACAGCTCAGAAGTGACACCGACATTCAGTGTGAATCTCACTCTTTCTCCCATCAGCTGTCCTCATAGCCTGCAACATTTTAAAAACACTCCCATGTTTTTCACATCTGAACAGAGGTTCTCTGTTTGAAGTCACGCTAGGTACCTTGGTGTTTCCTTAGCCTTTTTTCATCCCCTGGAAGGATAGTATGCAAAAGTGCATCAAGAAGTGGAGACTAGGGGTTTATATATTAGTAAAAATTGAAAGTACTGTTCTTAATTTTGACCACATCAGTTTACAGGAGATCTTGTAAAAGGTCATACATATTTCTTTGAATAGTTGAAAGGACCAACACACATCTGTTAATGTGACGTGGGGTAAATACATCATAAGTCTTTTGACACAGTCCTGCCAGAGTAGCTAAGCACCGTGGTCTTCTTGATGCTTTCTATTTTCTTTGCAGATTCCCATGAAGACAATCCTATAGCCCTGAAGATGTGTCCTAACCTAAATGCCTTGGAGCTTGAAATGGTTTTAAAGCTTTAAGAATACATAATCATCTATGATTAATCTTCTGATGATTTCTTTATGTAGTTACATAGTCAAACTCTAATTTGTGCTTTGTTTGACTAGGGATGAGCTGTTATTTGAGGCAGGTAATGCATGTATTGCAAAGGCAATTCAAGTATAAACTGACTGTACAATTACTGGGGAGGCACTGAATGCTGACTAGGAAGGTGCATTTGCTGTAAAAGATACAAATATCAAAAGACAGATAGTCAGTTTGATGGTAGGTGGGAAAAGTTGCTTTTTGTCAGTTATGTTTGGAAAAAAAACCCCTCACAACCCAAAGCCTTTTCTCCTGCTTACAGTGAAATGAAGACTGATCTGTTTCCAAGTCAGTTTGGCTTTCTGATTTTCATGATTAAGCAAAGTGCTTTTCATTATAAAGTCAGAGGCAAGCTGTAATGTGTTTAGTATCTCTATTTCCTTTTACAAAGTTAATTCTTTGAATTTTTGGCAAATTGACTGTTCATTTGTCAGTGTCATCTTAATCTACAAAACAGATAGTATGCAGTTCCTTCATCTACTTTTTCTCCTCTTTGTCTAAAGAAACAAACAAAATAAAGTACAATTTTCTGGAATCTTTTCTGTATTCATCCATATTGTCCATATTACAAATATTGCTTTCTGTGTTTATAAGGTGGTCTTAAGTGTTGGCAGTAAAAGGAATTTCTAAAGTTTGTAAGCATTGCCATGGTGAGATTTTCCTCTATACTGACATTTAGGTAAAGTGCAAAATGCAGTGTCTTTCATTACTAATCCAGATGCCTGTTTCATTTGTGACTGTGGATTTAACTTACTGTGCTTGGAATAACAGGACTCTTCTAGGTCTGAATTATTCCAGCATTTAAAAAAAAAAAAATCTTAAGAAATGTTGCAGCTATTTGGACTGAAAATTCCCTTCTTTCCTATTAGCAGCAGAGATTTATTTTTCTCTTTAACTAGCTGGATCTTTTGTTCGTGAGAATTGG
This sequence comes from Neodrepanis coruscans, assembly GCA_013400695.1. Lineage (NCBI taxonomy): Eukaryota > Metazoa > Chordata > Aves > Passeriformes > Philepittidae > Neodrepanis > Neodrepanis coruscans. The sequence continues at coordinate 20,823 of VYZS01076487.1, read as the reverse complement.
CATCCTGCAGTGGCATAGTGTGTGTCCAGTAGTGAATGTGAACCTACATTGTAATGTCAGGGCAGAGACAGCAGCATGATTTATTATTGAACTGGGCAACTGCTGAGCTCTGTGAAGCTCAGGCAGCCCACAGAGGTTCAGGGATGAGTGACCTTGGGTTTTCTTCTCCTCCTGCAGAAGTGAAATTTGGGGAAGAGCCAGGCTGGGGGGGCTGTGTCATGGCTGGGTGCTGCTCAGGGGGTCTGGCACGGTCCAATGTGTGCGAGGCCTCGTGGCTCCATCTAGACCTGGCTATGGACCTATGTGGGTGGCTCTGGTCAAGCCCAATTTACACCATAGGTGTTTTATCAGCAAACGATTTTAATAATGGCATTTTTTTCTGCAGCGTGGGGAATGACGCAGTTGTATGTTTTTGATGTTATTTGCAGCGAGCAAATTGATAGCGTTGTGTTTTAGTTCTCTTCCTAATCCAACTGGCTGACTACAGTGCTGCTTCAGTTCAGTGCAAAAATCTGAGTTGTAAGTGATATAATTTGACAGTTCAGGCTCCCCAGCTGCTGATTGTTGGTGATACATGAGCCACCTCAAAGCAGTGAGTGAAGGCTCTGTGCCACAGCTGCCAGCCTGGCTGCAGCAGAAATTACCTGGACTTCGGCAGAAATGGATTCCCCTTTGCTCTCAGCAGCTACTGTGGAGCCCCAGACAGTGCTGGGACCTCTTTTGTCTGCTCAGGCAACAGGAGTGAGTCCAAGTATGTTGTCAAAAACAACCAGGTGTGAGGTGATGTAAAAACTTTTGAAGACACAAAATGTGTAGCACTCAGACTATTTGAGGTAATCAAAAGCTTTGTTACCCAGGGGGATCACAGTAAAACAATACCCGCCAACATAGAGATCGTTCTGCTTTACTCTCTGTCTTTCAGGATGATAGCTTGCTTGCAGTACTTCCTAGGTGGTCTCTGTGTGTGTGTGGTGATGTCAGCAGCTTGGGGAATTAGCTTTGCTGAAGTTTACATCTGCTGACTCATCTGTTTAAAGAAGGTGATTCTTAATTTTCAGTGGGTAATAATTTTTCTCCCCTCGTACAACATTTGAGGAGAAAGAGATGGTTATGAGGTTTAGCAGGGGCTACCACAGTACAGGGTTTCCTTGCAGTCATTTAACTTACTGCATATTTTAATGGCTGCAATATACAGAAAGCCTCAGTTTCATGGTTCTTCTTGGACCTTGTCCAGCTTCTGCTGTGAAAGTACAATTCAGCAGAAGCCCTTTCAGAATATTTATTTATTTTTAGTATCCAAGAGTACTGCATGTGGTATCCTGCATCCTCACTAGAAGAGTCGTGGCAGTGGTGCCTTGGCACTAATGAAAGCCTTGATATCTCTGTTTGGGTTTTTTTCCACTGTTTTTACATTGGTGTAAGTGAAAGCCCCCTCTGCTTTCCTGCTTTTAAGATCCAGTTTTGCTGCTCTACTCTCCCTCCTCTCAACACCCCTTTGGGAACAAGAAGGAATGGTGTCTCTGGCAAAGAAACAGGTAGGGTTTGGTTGGTAAGTGGAACTGATTTAATTAAATCTCCTTTTCAGCCTCATAATGGAGTCATTCAAAAAGGCAGAGGAGTAGGAATGTAGCTTCTGAGTCTTTTTTTCTCTCCTTTCTCTTTCCTTTTTCCATCCCTGCAGTCAATGGGAGTAAAACAACCTTCTAAACAGAATGCTTTTTTTTCCCCAGTAGTTTAAAAAATAGGCTATGTTAAAATTTAAATCTAAGTCTTATTAGCTCATGTTTGCATTCCTGCATGCATAGCATTTGCTCTAGATACATGCCTGTGTGACAGCAAGGACTGCAGATTGATCTAACACCATTTGAAAACTCAGAAGCATTGAGCAATACAAATTTAATTTCTGCACAGAAAGTCTGATTCCCATCCTAGTTAGCTCATGATCTTGTATTACTGGTTTTACTGTATCGGTGCATTTTGGTTTTGTTATCTTCACAATTGATGTCAATACTAACATTGCTCAGAAAAATTGGACTTGGAATTTTGTTGGAATGTTTTTTTATTTTTGGAGCCAGAGTATTTTGCAAGACTCATCAGTTTTGAATTTTTTTTTCCAGGGGAAAGTGGAAGAGAGTTCTGAAGAAATTCAGAGAGAAAGTGTGAGCACTTAAGTGTGCAGATGCATGGTAGGCAGTTAAGGCACTGGCTTCAGATGTGGAAGACTTGGTTCAGCTTCCTGATCTGCATGGTACAGAGTAACATAGAATGGAAAACTACTCTCTGACCTTTGAATTGGGTGGAGTAAAAGCTCAATCAGTGGTTTCTTACTGCTAGGAGATTGCTCTGACTAATGGCTTGCTTTCTTGAACTGGAAAGCAGGGATTTTTGATTTTCAGAATGAAGCTGTCACACTGGGATCAGCTGTAAATAGGCAGAAATACTGGTCTTTCAACAGAGGAGGTGACCTTGTAAATAAATCTAAAGAACTAGCACAGGAGTAAAATAGTTGTTTATAGTACTTATATAGTACTGAAGAATATATGTACACCCTGTGACATGGGTAAATCTAAGCTGGCTTTCTTACCAGAAGCAATAAGACTTTTCTCTGACTGAGGAAAGCAAACTCTGTCTCACTCTTCAGCTATATTGTTTTAGATATTTGAACTAGGTCTGTACTGCAGTACATCAAGTTGAGAAGATGTATTTATGGGTCTTATAAGATTGTGCCTTTGGCTACCTGTTTGTATGTGTCCATCTTCAGAGGGTGAAAATGAATGCAAATATCTCATGCTGTCATACTTGCTGGAAAAGATGACTTCTCACTTAGTTTGCTGCTGTTGTGCTTGTTTGCTGTTGCCCTGAGAAAACAGAGCTGCACTGCCTATGGACTGCTCTGAGTTCAATGGAAAATTGTGCTCTCTGACTTAATGTAATTTAAACTGAACAACCCTATGCACGTGTTATGGCTCTGCTCCATCAATATGCTGTACCTCAGCCATTTCCTACATGCTTGCTTTGCTGGACATCTCTTAATGCCAGAATATTTTTTATTTAACTTCTTGTCTTCACATCTCCGTTCAGGAATGGGTACAGATTACACATACGGAGTCAATGCACACGCTAAACATGGATGAGAAGTCCAGAGCAAAGTGGAACAGCTTGTTCTCTATTTAAGAATTGAGCAAGGGCAATGATTTACTCAGTGTCTGCAGTTTATAGTAGTCTGTTCTCTAATCCCCATTACTGCTTCAAAGAGCATAGGTAGAGGTCTGACACAGTAAGTTGAGTGTTGACATTGTAAGAATCCTGACTCCAGTGTAGTCACCTCTGTGCAAATCCTCTGACAGCATCAGGTTGCTTGGTTGCTTAGAATCGTTGTAGATTGATGATGGTTTTTTTTTTTCCTCAGTGCTAACAAGTCAATGCATATTCCCTATGTGTGCATGTTGCTATATTGTGCAATACAGTGCTTTTCTTTCCTTGGGGGAAATGCCCCTAACTGTGTAACTAGAGACTTTAGAAATGCTGTAGAACAGCTGTGCTCAACACGGCAAGGACTTTNAGTTTATAGTAGTCTGTTCTCTAATCCCCATTACTGCTTCAAAGAGCATAGGTAGAGGTCTGACACAGTAAGTTGAGTGTTGACATTGTAAGAATCCTGACTCCAGTGTAGTCACCTCTGTGCAAATCCTCTGACAGCATCAGGTTGCTTGGTTGCTTAGAATCGTTGTAGATTGATGATGGTTTTTTTTTTTCCTCAGTGCTAACAAGTCAATGCATATTCCCTATGTGTGCATGTTGCTATATTGTGCAATACAGTGCTTTTCTTTCCTTGGGGAAATGCCCCTAACTGTGTAACTAGAGACTTTAGAAATGCTGTAGAACAGCTGTGCTCGACACGGCAAGGACTTTGTTTACTTCCACATTATTTATTCATGTATTCTTTTTCCAGCCCCCCCAAGTAATGATGCCTCTTTTTCTTTCTCTCTTCTTTTCTTCTTGAAACTGCTTTGATGGAGAATTCAGCCTTCTCTATGCAACACCACATTCAGGGGTTTCATGACTCATTTGTAGTTGGAATACCTACTGGGGCAGTAAGAGAGGCTTGGATGCAGTGAAATGAATCACCATGACAAGCTCTACGTAAGAGCTGTTTGGTAAATGTTCTGATACAAGAAAATGCCAAATGAAACAATTCCTTCCTTTCTTCCTTTGGCCTGAGAAGCTACTGCCATGAAGATGAAAGAAATTGATTGTTAATTCCTTAGACCAGTTAAAAAAAAAAAAGAAAAATTGATGTGCCTGAAGAATAGGTGCTGCTTGCATTATGCCGTGGAATTGTGGCTTTAGCATTCAGGCTGAGGTCTACATTGACAATAAATTATTTTGGTGTGTCATGAAGTGTTCTTGTGGGTGAAATAGATAAGATATTTTTAATAACTTCTTATTAGTGGTTTTGTATTGTTAGAAGTCAGAGCTCCACCCTGTTCTGTATGGCTTTTCCAGCTGTGGTCAGTAGTGTTTGATGCTGCAGAGAAGGGAGAAGAAACCTGGCAGCATATTTGAAAATCGATGGGACTTGTTTTGAAGCAGTTCTATGGACTAAATACATCCTTTTCAGCCAGCTGGTCTTCCTGGGACTGCATCATAACAGTGAGGTGGCAGCACACCCCTCTGCTCTTTTTAGTAGTTAACCTATTTAGCCAGCACAGTGGTCTGAGTGAATTTTGGTAAATGTTTCCATTACTTTTATATAGCTGTAGCATGCTTTACTTGGCCATCATCATTAATTAACTACATGTAATCTGTGTTTCAGTAATGGGAGTTTAACTGAAGAATTAATTTGGCCAAGCTGTGCTTATACATAGCTTAATATAATAATCCATACATGCACATGTGCACTCCCTTGCTTGTACTTTGTTCTGTTTCTCTGTCTCTCATCTCTAGATCCTGTGTTGCTTGTTGGGCTTCAGTCTAGAAAAAAATGTTTTCTTTTTCTCAATGAAAACACAGCAACATTAGAGCTTGACAAAGTGTATCTCAATTTCTTTCATAACAACTAGGAAGAAAATGAGTTCTGATGAATAATTTACTCTTCTGGTGGAGGAGATACAGCTGGGTGACTTGCTGGCCTGCTACATGGTGTGTTGTTGCTGTAGTCATTTAGTGCTACCAGGTAAAACACATTGTGTCATGAAGCTACTATCCTAGTTCTCAAGGGCATTTTCAAAATCATATAAACCTCTGAACCAGGTGATGAGACTTAAAGCATAGTCAGAAAATAATTTGAAATCACCATTAAAAAGCAATGAAGAAGTTTTTTAGGCAATGTAATAGGGCTTTTAATAGCAGAAATTAATGGTGTTGGTTTTGCAGATAAGGCATTCTAGTGAATTCCCACAAAGGTGCCTGTGAAGAGCCAAGTACCTTAATTCTCTGCTTGTCCAGGCATAGGTGATGGATACAAACCTGACAGTGGATTGTTCTGAGGCTACATAAATATTTTCTTATCTTTTTAATATTTTATCAAAGAAGTCTTGTGATAGCAGATCTGTGTGTCTCCCCCTCACCTCCTGCACCATGGTCTAAATCAACCCATTAAATAGTTTTATGTTGTCTTCTGTGCAGAGAAGAGAAATGACTTTGGACTTACCAAATGAATGATCACCTTCAATAAAGCCACAGAAAGAATGGGCCCTATAATCTCTCAATTTAGTGAGGAATAATTTAAATCTGAAAAAAAATGCATTGGAGAGAAAGTATTGCAGAATAAAAATCCCTAAGGAGTTAGCAGTTAGGAAACTAGCTTAAAAGAAAAGGATAATGAGCCCTCTTTTTTTTTTTTTAAATATGGAAAGAATTTTTTTCTCATCTTCTGGTTTCTGAGCCTCTAATGAACCTGTAAGTCATGTTTTCAAGCTTTTAATTTTTTATTTATTTTTATTTCTCCACAAACATGAGAATTTGAGATATCTTTTAAAATAAACAAAACAAAAAATCTTGCAACTGAGATCTTTGGATTCTCATGGAGTCTTACAGTTGCAGCAGCTGGAGCTTTAAGAAAACTATGAATCTTCTAATAATAGTCACCCCACCCAAATGGGTTAAAATCTGGACTTCCATGGGATTACACATTTCAGTTAAATGCATGATACTGTAATGGGAGCAAGGTCTTGAGCTGAGTTCCCATTACACATGCTTATTCAGATGGACAAAAATTCAGTTAAGGGAGTGCAAAGGAAGTGGGAAGCATTAGGATGTGTGAAGTTGTGAGAAATTCTTTGGTTGTTATCCATTCCCTTCCTTTCTTCTTAGCATCTTTGCTTCTTCATCTGTGTCACACCTTGGATTTATCCCATTGCCTTTGCTTTTAGAAATAGGGAAGCCACAGATTCCTTAGCCTCTAAAACTAAGGGATCTTTTCTTTCTATGTATGTTCTATCTTCTGTAAATCAAGCTTGTTCTTATGATCTTCAGGGAACTGAGAGAGTGGGATGGGACATGATAACAGCATTGGCAGTTGGCATGCAGAAGGAGAAGAGGAGAATATTTTCTTGCTGCAGTGGTGCAGGTTCCTTTGTTTGCCTTCTGAGAGAGGTTTTTGTATGTTTCTGTCTGGGTATTTGGTCTGTCAGTGGTAGCTGGGGAGCTGGTTCCAAAATATCTTCCAATAAGCACTCTTCTGCAGCTGAATTTCTCTTCAGTTCGTAACTCACAGCTCCTCTCCCTCCTACCTGGTGTCCAGGACTGCCACAAACCACTGCTATAAGCTGGGCACATTTTGGAATAGGTACAAGCACCTTAGGCACAGCATGTTTTCCAGTAAGAAATAAGTCTTTAGGCCCATGATATCTTGGGCAACAATTTGGCTAAATGCAGAGAAGCAGAACAAAGCTGTTCCCAAGCCCTGTGTAGCTTTTCTACCTCTTTTGTTGGAGTGAGTGACTGCTGTGCAGTCAAACTCTCACTTCTGCATTCTTTAATGAGCGAAGGTAGAACAATCTTCTGTCACAGAGGCACAGATCAATGTGTAAGAGTATCTCATGAAGGCTGACATGGCAATTACTTAAATTGATGAAGATTGATCTGTGGCAGTGAACTGAACTGAAGCTGTGGGATGGAGTTGGTACATTTAATATGCCCTGCCCATGTGGGTTGTTTGAACAGATGGCAATGACTTTGTAGTCTTTTGTTTGCTTTCATCTAGGAGTTCAGTAAAGGGCTTCTTCTGTATACTTAAAGTGAGTTGCTTTGTTTTCTAATATGTAGGTGTTCTTCCTAAAAACGAGAAGAAGCAGCAGGCTTGCAATGAATGCTCAGAACATCAAAAAATCAAGCCTGATCAAAAAAGGCTTTGTGTTTCCTGTGTAGGTGATCCTGTTGTGAGAAAACATGGTGATTTGCCAGAGTCCTTCTGTCCAAACCCTCCCGGTAGTTTGTTAGTTTCTGTGGCACTCTACCCTTTTCCTGGTGTGTGTGACAGATGCCTCCCAAGTCTTTTCTTGAGGGCTATCTATGTAGTTGGTGGAAGGTAATCTTGTGTGCATAAAGCTGCCTTTTCTGGTGGGAAAAGAACTTTCTGCTGGCTTAGGTGTTTTGGTTGGTACTGTTTTTTGGTTTTGTTTGGTTTTGGTTTTTTTTTCTTTTCATCTGTTGCCTTAGCATGGCTAAAGAAAAAAATTTAGTGTTTTGTAGTTCAGAATTGTTCCATATTAAATTTCATAAAAAGGGTACCTCTGTCTGCTCATGGCTTTTGTACTTCTGCGTTAAATTAAAAAAAAAAAAAAGTCTATATGTTGTTTTCCCTAAATATTGCCTGGCTAAACTTGCTGTGGATTTTCTACAAATCTCAACATGTATCAGAGCTGTAGGTTAATCAAAGTGCAGGATGACTAGCACACCTTGTTAACCCTCTTTGGTGCTTCTCTTTGAGTTTGGGACATAAAATACATAATACCAGCAAATAGCTCATAGTGGTGTTCAAAAATCTTAACCACCATCAACCCAGTGGCCCAACAGCAGCTGCCTGAAATGGCAATTGCTGCCAGGACGTGGACTGGAGAGCTGTGTGCTGCACCTGTGCTCCTGAGGATGGTGTTATGGGGTCCTGAATGAACACATTAAAAATGACTGAAAGCTGAGTAGCTATTTAAGTAGGAGATGAGAGCGAGGGAGCAGCAAGGGGGCTGACTTGGAGAGGTGAAGCATTTAAGAGTAATGTGCTTTTAAGAGTAATGTGCTTTTATTTAGTTTTGGTGGTGAAAGACAACGGCCAGCTTGTGATTAAATTCTGGCAGGGCAGCCCTACAGTTCCTTCCCCTACCTCCTTTGAGGCTGGCCCCGTTGCTCTGCCTGTCTTCGTGGCCTTTTCACTTCCCCTGTTTCGACGTTCTGCCAGGAATAGCACATTTTATACGATGCCAAATATATAAATTCCTCAGACCACTCGGTCTGGGAGGAATGTACTAATGGTGTGGCTGACTGAGTTTTAATCTGGGATGTTTTTAATTTTCAGACTGTATTAATTTTGACCTGAAAATTACAAGATTCATTTTAATTCTCCATTTTATTGCTTCTTTTAATACTTATTTGCTTTTTTTTTTTTTGTAAACAATTAGGTCTTTCCAATCTGCAGTCACACCTCCTTTTTCTGTCTTTGATTACTAATAAAGAAGCTGTGTAATGCAGACTGTGAATCCCCTTGAGACGTCAAGATCGATGCGTGTATTTTGCTTCGTTTGTGTCACACATGATTTTTATGCCAGCAGCTGTTTACTAAACATCCAACTGGGACACATCTCTAGATTGTTAGCACCTATTCAGAAATGCTCTGTTCTGTGCAATCCGATTTTGAGGCTTTTACTGGTTTATGGCTCTCCTCAATGGAAAAAAAAGGTAGACTCCAAGCTGAGGGAGTGATGGAGCTCCCTGTGGTATTTTCGTTTTTCTTTGACATAAAGTCTGGTTTTAGAAATTCCCTTAGTTTTTTCAAAAAATTTTTATTTTACACTAATGTCACAGACATCACCTGTTACCTGTTACTGCTGTGTCAAATTTTAGTGTGAAGCAATTGACTTCCCTGACTGAAACTGGTGTCTTCAGTCCTAGCTGCTAGCCCAGTCTCAAAGTGAATGGGAGATAGAAATTGCCTGAGTGCCTCTCCCCAGCTCCCAGTGAAGAATTTCCATTTCTGGATAAGCTTTTGACCATACCAGAGTTCCTCATCCTCCTCTCATATAGCTTTTGTCTGTGTTAATTCATTTCATACAAACACATTTGCTTTTTTATTATGGTTTCTTCCCAGTGGCTTGTCTTTTCTTCATGACTGCTGTAACAGGAAAATATGACTGTGGCAAAACTGCTGTGATGCAATTAGCAGGTCTGTGATGCAACTGCACTAGTCAAGCACCAGCAGTCGATCAGACAGCACATTTATCAAATCCCTGCATGCCTGGACCCACAGACTGCATGGCTTGTGCCCTCCCAAGGGCAGGCTGAACAGCCTTGCTGCTCCAGCAACCACTGTGGCGTGGTTGGAAACTGAAAGTTGCTCTCTGGACATCAGGGCTGGCTGTAGCACTTTGTATAGCAACCAATCCAGAAATATGGTTACCAGTAAGTTTTACATCTGCTTCAGGAGGTGATGCCAGCACAGCCAGTCAATACTTGGAATTAGGAGAGGATTCTTAAAGGAGCTGTAAGACAAGGACCTCTGCAGAAGGGATGTGGATAAATCTTTGGTGCCTGCATGTCAGCTGGATTTTTGTGCTGTCCTAGTTATTGCACATGTAGTTGATGGGGTCTTTTTTTTTTCTTTCCCATTGCTCTTTCAATAGGCCCTTTTCCAGCTCTTGATATAGTATCAACTCTGTTTAAATTATTTCTTAGAAATTAGAGATCTTTTGCTGTTTTTAGCCTTCACAGACTACCGACTAGTTGTTGATGTAGAGACTGCATGCTGGGTGCTAGTACAGGCTTCATATTGGCTGGTGGGGAGAGACAAGCTCTGCTTTGTTCAGTCCCTTTTCAAACCTTACCACCAATATGGTGGGCAGATGGCAGAAACACGAGCCCTGTGTAAATGAAACCACGGTGCTTGCTGTGAGAAGGGTTGAGGGATGGAGAGCTGATGGCCTGTGAGGAGGAATGGATTGCTGAAGGGCAGCAAAAACCTGGCGTCCCAAGTTATACCGCAAAGGACAGCGGGGAGGGAGGGGTGTGTGTCTATAAAATTTTTAGCATTTTCTGAAAGCAGCTATTTGTGACAGAAACTTTGTCCCAAACTATCACAGATCTGTTGAATGTAGTGAAAAGCAAGGCTACCACCATGCTTCCCATTATGTTGGGGGAGGATGAAATTTATATTATTTTCTTTTCTAATTGCATATCCTGTTTCTGTAATGATGCTGTTGGTGAGGCCACTATAATAGGTGAGCAAAACAATGTTGCCTGTGCTTTTGTCCTGCAGAAATTGCCTGTTTACAATACATAGAAGATTTAGTACAGCACATTGTGACCTTGCACGTTAGGTAATTATGTAAATGCCTCCATGGCGCCTGTTAAACGCATTTCTGTGCTGTTTCAATTCTGTGGATGAACTAATTCCTTCTAGTCTGCATCAGATGACAATACAAGGGAAGAAACACACCACTGGCAGTAGGGTAAGACAGCCAGCACATTTGAAAAAGCACTTCAGCTGTATGCTCATCTAACTTACAGCTGTCCTTCTGCCAGGTTATACAATTTTGGGGGGTGGGGAAGGCTTTCATGTCATTTTTCTCCCTGGAAAAGTCTATGGCTTGTCCATGTGTATTGTTTTTGTATATAAATACATAAACATTGGAGCAGTGGTGGTAAGAATGAGTATGCAAGTTACAGCCTGTTTTTTCAGAGATCTCAGGCCAGTCCCTTGCCTCTGAAGGCTGGGACCATATGTGTCTCAAGAATTGGCTCAAGTAGAGCAAAGACTAAATTCCCTGAGTGCTTGCTATACAGTCCTGAAAATTAGCATCACTCAACTGACAATACAATAGTAAAGCAATACCAGTCTTAAAGTTTGCATGCTACAATAAAATCCCAGTCAGATTTTGTGTGACAGAGCTGCCTTATGAACCATCTTGGAACCATCTTGTTGCCCTTCTAAACTGAGAAATGGCAGCAGAGGGATTTCTTTATCCCAGGACCTTAAACTTCTGGTGCTCAAGTCACAGTATGCTACCCTAGGGCAAATTCCTTGTCCTCCAAAAGCAGGAGAATTTGGTTGAAGCTGTACTGATACATGCTGTACAAACAAGTGTTTTGACTGTAATTTTTTTTCTGGCTCTTCTTTCTGTTTAGGCAGCTAGACAGAAAAGCTGAAACTGGTACAAGGCCACAAGGTTAACAAAGCCTCAGTCAATTGCATTTTCTGTTGTACCACCATCTTTATTTTTTTTTTCTCCTTAATTTAAATCAAGGTGTAAGCAAACAGGAAAAGATGCTGTTGCAATTTATGATCTTTTTTAAGACAAGAATAGAATAGTCCTATCCCTCTCTTCCCATGCTCAGAAAAAAAGAAAACAGAACAAAAAAAGTTGGGTCAAGTTAGCAGAATTGTTTTACCTCTTTCATTGTGCATGCTCCTCTGCATGGAACTTTGTGCTGTATTACAGCAATTTACACTGTGACAGACAGTGTTCAGAAGGCCTGTTTTGAGTAAATGTTTAACTTTTGATAAATGCTGTATTGTTCTAGCCAAACAGCAGTACAAACATGTCACCATTTGGTGCCTTTCCAGCATGCACACCTTGTTCTTCTCTGATGCTTTTGTTAAACTTAAGTGAAATCAAGGTACATTAGGTACTCATCTGAAAGATAGACATGGAATTCAGCCAGCACTCTTCACAGTCAGGTTCATCCTTCGTGTAAGATTTTAGCTGCCCATGGAGGAATGAACTTGTCCTGTTACAACCTTACTGG
>VYZS01076486.1:2101-44158 GCA_013400695.1 Neodrepanis coruscans | reverse complement strand
TTTCCTTTTTTCTTTTTAATTAATCCTTATTCTTTGACTCTTCTGAAAAGAAATAATTTCTCCAGTGGCAAAATTTACAATTAAAAAACCCACAGAAGAAACTTTTCATACTTAACATACTATGCAAAGAGGAACAATAAGAGAATAATGGTGCTGAATATTCATTATGCTAATCAAATGTTAATAAACAGTGGGATAGTGTGCAGCTCAGTTTGTCTCCGCATCTCCATTTTTCTTTCTTTCTTGTCTCTTTGCTTCTCTCATCCTTTCTTCTTTTTTGCTTCTTCTCTTTTCCTCCTGTCCTGCAAGCAGAGCCTGGGGAAGCCATCTTGACCAAGATGAAAAACATTCCAAATAAAAGCATTATTTATTTAAAAGAGTCCTGCAAATAGTAAACACTGTCAAACAGATGTGCAACATCTGTGTATTTCAGGCAGCTGGTGAATATTTCTACTCCAACCTTGGGGAAGCCTTAGTTCCAGAAACAGACAACAGCCAATAACCGGAGAAGCCCCAAACAGATGTGTGCACCTATGCTGTGTTCAAGACATGAATAATTAAAAGTGAAGACTAACTCATGCAACTGTCCCCTTAAAACAGGATAATAGTTATGTTTGGGCATGATATATCCTCGCAGTTATGTGGACAGTATTTTCATTTCATTGTAATGACATGAGATGTAATGTTATGTAAATATAATGTTAATTGTGTAAACAAACAAAAAAAGCCCAGATCACAAGGCAACACACTCAGGGTATATTATCTGTAATCAGAGATGCACCAACATCATGTGTCTCCAGTTTCAGATAATCATCTGGTGTCAAATCCTTTGTGCTGGTGGTGTGCCGCAGAGCAAGGCATAAGAGATTAAACTAGTATGCAACAGTGAAATACAACCCAGCAGCTGGCCCAAGTCCCCTTTTCTCTGACGAGACAGTATTCAGAGAGGTGCGGCATTGGTGGTTTCACTCTCTTTGGGCAAAGAAGAGACTGCTCAAGGAATAGCACAGACACAGTCTTACAGGTCTTGGAGGTGCCTGTACAGTGCTGTAGCACATCAGTCTCCAGCACTGGACGCCCAGGATCCGTCACCAGCACAGTCATAGAAGGCTTGGTCTTTCTCTGCCAGCTGAGTTCTGGGTGGCTGGTGGCAGGGTCAGAGATGCCCTGACCTGGGCTTTCATCATATGGCATGTTGTGGGAGTCACTCAGCAACTACACCATGACCGATGAATATTAACCTTGTTAAGTACAGCTGGAAAGGCTGCAGGGTCACTGCAGCAGCAGGAATTCAGGGTTGCTGAGGGCAGGCCAGAATGAAGGTGGAGTCAGAAAGAGATGAGCTGCATCGGTGGCCAGGGTGAAGGCACATGCCTTCTGCCAGCCCCAGAGGAGAGAGCACTCAGTGCCACAGCTCACTCTGGCTGTTTGTATGGCTGCTGACACCAAGGGACCATGTCCAGCCCTCTTGCTTTTGTCCTGGCAATCCAGAACAGACATTAGGTGTGAAAGGCAGCTGCAAAACCAAGCCCTCCTCATTTGGTCTGTAGCCACACTCAAAGAAGCTGTGCTCCCTCTGAGCCCCTTAGCATCCCTGTTTGGGAAGAGACAGAAACACCAGCTCATACTGCCTCTATAGGCCTTTCTTCTTCCCTGTGATCATGCACGTGACCACTCCTCACTTTGCCTCTTGAGAAAGAGCAGCAGAGCACAGATGCTCACTCATCTTGCTTCTGCCACCGGCTGTTGCAGGACCTGCTTGCACTGTGACTTCCCAAGCAGCAGCAGGGAGCTTTCATCAGGCCAGCTGAAACTAGCGAAGTTTTGCTTTCTGGGTCCTGGGTGTTTGTGCTATTCTGTGAGACCAGGAACTCCCTCGGGAAAGGTCCCTTTGTACTAGGGAAACTGCCTGCTGGGTGGGCAGCCAGTAGACTGTGAAGTAGCTACGATTTTGAAGACTGTAGCTTGTGAGTATGTACTGATTAGCGAGGGGAAGGGGCTGCAGTCTCCTTTGTGCTGAGAAACTTTTGCAAGGCCTGGCCTTTGCCAAACTGACTCCTTTATTCTCAGCATAGGACACACAGGTAAGCAGATTCATCTGTTCTTGCCTTAATTTGTCACTGGCATTAACTTTCTTGGCCATACTTGGCCAAACTTGCCCTTCTCTCCCACCCTATAAAATCTACTTCAGTGCCTGTACTCTCCGTTTCCATGAGCTTCTGTCTGGGATCTGCTGGCTTTTTTATGTGGTTCATGCTGTGCCTCACTACCATGAAGGTAAAAAAAAAAATAAAAAAAGGAAAGGAAGAGAAAATAAGAAGACCTCACAGGAAGATGTTTTGAAAATACAAACATCTTTTCTTCATGCAGCTCCACCACTGATAGAGTAATTTTGGGAAGAAATCAGCCTTATCAGCTCTACACATCTTCCAAATGTATAGGAGTCTAGGTGAATGGATGCCAGATAGGGTATCCTTAGGCAGATATGAAAGCTGCTGCCCTCAGGATGGCCCTCAGGCCCCTGGCTCTGAGACAGAGATGATCCTGCCTTTCTTGATGCAGCTTCCAAACAGAAGGAATATTTTAAATGTGCAGGTGTTTGCATGGGAAACAATGTTAGTCTTATTGAATGCCCACGCTGTATTGTCTTCACTTCTGTCCATCTCTGATGGGCTGCCTATGGAAGGCAGACCTGGGACTACAGTGTTCCCTGTGTGATATTAGCTGGTGACTCTGCTGTGGAATGGTTTAACCAAGTTGTTTGTCTAAATAGAGCAGATACCTGGATACCAGGGTCAAAAGGAGGATGGTGCTGGTCGTCCTTGTTGCTGCTGCTGGGGAAGGCTTCATTTTTTTTTCCTTTGACCAGGCTTCTGTGTTAGTTTGGACAGAACTGGAGTGGTGGTGACACTGGGGGCAGACAGAGTTCAGGACATCACCAGAAACTGAATTTCTGAATTCATTTGTGTTGAAATAACAAAGACAATTCCCACTTAGCATGCCACACTCTGCCCACTCAGCTGTGTTTGCTGAGGCTGTGGAGGTCTGCTCCCTCCAATCCATCCCTGGAGTCGCAACTCTCCCTGGAAGCAGGAGGGGAGGAGGGGACACCAAGTTTCTTTGCTCACTGGTGCTGGAGATACAAGCCTTCCTCAGCCCTTTTCAGGACACAGAAGAAGAGAAGATCAGCATGTCCTGATGCTCTTACAACACCAATCAGGTGCTTCCCCAGGGAATATCTTCGCATCAGAAGGAAGGCAATGC
This sequence comes from Neodrepanis coruscans, assembly GCA_013400695.1. NCBI lineage: Eukaryota > Metazoa > Chordata > Aves > Passeriformes > Philepittidae > Neodrepanis > Neodrepanis coruscans. Next base: position 40,894 of record VYZS01076486.1, on the reverse strand, counting down.
AGCTGTAGCAGTTCCCTACCCCAGCTAATGTCACATCCCCGTGGACACAAACAGCTGCACTCAGGGCAGGTCCACCTTGCCCCTTGTAGAGGAGTGCAACAGCAGGCTTGGAGAGAGGAAGCAGGACTCTGCACACACTCCTCTTCTACGAAGCAGCTTCTGCCCTGCATGTAACACACACTGCACAACATGACTAAAAGAAGTCACCACTGGGTCCCCAAGTACATGCAGCACTGACCATGCTGTGACAGTCAAGATGCAAGTTCCCTGGATGGCACATGCTGAGAAAGTAGAACAGCTGACCCAACAGCTGCAGGATTTTGGGAAGGGGAAGGGAGGGATTAATGCTTTCAGTTTTGGCTTTTAACCACAAAATGCACATTGGATTCTTCCTGCCAAAAGTGACAAGAAACAGAGCCATAGGTCTTTGCTGAAAATGGAGAAAATAATGAAGATATTCCCTCACGCTCGTGTCTCTCTGGTGTTTCTGGTAATAGCAGCAAGGCAAGGCAATGGATCAGGCAGGGGAAGGTACTCCTGCCGGGTACTCAGATGAGCAGAATAGGGCTACAAGTCCACACAGAGCAGTAGACTTGAAAGTGGACTGAAGCTTACTGCACCCTTAGGCCTCCTGCTTTCATCCATCTTCTTGGCTGTTGCCAAGTGTCCATACCATTCCTTGGAGGTTTTGAGCTTTCTGCTGCCAAGACCAGGTTGGTGGAAAGTCAACAGCTTGGCATCAGGTCTGATCTTTCCAAATCCTACTACTGCTCAAGAAGGGCACTACCTTAAGAGCTCCAGTGCTGTCCAGCATACCAGTATTAATGCCCAAATCTCCTGCCGAGAGAGGTGCCTGCTTAGCACCTAGCCTCGTCCTTTGCCAAAGGACATACCCCACCAGATTATTGATTCAAGACTTATTAAAACCCACTGTTCTGCTTAAAGAGAGTCTGACACACTTTTTACTCTTTTGTCATTCAGGAAAGTCATGTGCCATTTGAAGGCAGAGGGACAACACCATGCTTGAGTAGGGTTAAAGGAAACTGTAGCTCTGCAGGGCAGCTGGCTTAATATAGGGTTTTTAGAGCAATTAGTGTCTGTATATGAAGCTTTGCATGTGAACTCCCCAGAGATGCTTTCCTGTCTCCATGGCAGTTGAGGCTTATGGAAAGCACTGAGTCATTTATCCAGGGAGGGCGCTAAGGTGAGCACTGATAATCTCAGAGCCCATATAGATATTAATGTGTTCATGGACTTTATTTCAAGAGAGAATCAATACTATATTAGCAGGAGAAAAGTACTTCTGGGCAATATGTCCTTGACTGTCTCAGACAAGGTAGCACTACTCAGTAGGAAATGGTTTTTTGGATCCATTTGCTCTATAAACAGAAACAAGGAAGGAAGAAAGGAAGGAAGAAAAAAGAGAAGGACATGGTGGATGTGTCAGGAACAAAGCTTCCTTAGAGCATGTATTTCTTTTCCAACCTAGACTGAGAGCTGCTTTGCAAACATGGGGCTATGCTTATGTTTGGCAGAGCTCCAAGTCAGTGCAATTTCAGTGTGGACAAAGCAGGCTCCCCAAGGTTCATTGCCATGGAAAACACAGGGGTTCTCCATACTCACTCATGGCTTTTTACTATAGATCCCAGCAGTAGCACAGGGTGGTTTGTTGTCCCCACAGCTAACAAAAGGACCATGTCAGTGCTACACAAAAAGGATACAGAAGGTGCTTGTTGTGCATCTCTTTGTCCACTGAGGAGAAAAGGGACCCACCTAGATCTCAGAGGTGCTCAGTGACTGTCCCACAATAGAAGGGGTTATTTTAGGATGGGACAAGGCAGAGGGACCACAGTTTTATTGTACCCAAGGAGAGCAAAATGACACGGGCCCTTGTGGCCTCTGCTCCCCTCACACAACAGTGCAGCAATCAGGTGTAGCCAAGCCACACGTAGCCCCGTCCCACAGAGGAACATTTCCCATTGTCCTACCATTTTTTTTTCCGCCACTACAAATTTTATTACCTCAAAGGTATGGAATTAGGAAATGAAAGATGTGGAAAAATTCCTTGGACCAAAGCACTCATTTCCACCATTTCCACCTTGTCCTGGATTTCCTTCTCAATTAGTTCCAGCAGTGTCCTTGGTTTGAGCCTTAGAGTCATTAAAGTCCTTTTGAAGCTCCGTGCCTCACACCAGTTCTCATTGCTCAGCAGAATGATACATCAGGAATAACAAAGTCCACTTTGATCAACTACTTCCATCCTTTACAGCTGCTTCTGTGGGGGTGATTAATTCCAGCCCTTCCTCCACTAATAATAAGCACAGAGAATCAGCTACATCCTTTGTTGTTATTTTCTCTTTTCATTTCCCTTTTTGGGGAGAGCTATGGAAGGCACTTGGTGACTTTGGTCCAGGTTCTGCTGGAGGGGTGGCTATGGCCATGACAGGGGTGGAGAGAGCATGGATACCTGGTGGGCTTCAATGGACTGACCTCCACCCCAGTCAAAGCCATGGGCTAAGTTCCCTGTGCACCTGTTCTGGAAAGCTTTGCAGCACCATCGTGCCTGAAATCCTACCTACGTGCAGGAGATCAGCATTTCCTATTGGCAGGGAGCCTTTGGGAGGCCATTAAATAGGAAACACAAGGCACAGAGAATTTACTGGAAATTAGGACATTTTTTAATGGACCCTAGAGTCTTCTGAGCTGCTGATCTGGCACCTTGCTCTTCTATGAACTTCTCCTTACAAATAAAAATTATTCCTAACCTTTGGTTTCTGTTTTGCACTGACACCGAGCTGGAATTACTCTTGATTTGCACAAGAGAGAAAGAGGAAGCACACTGTTTATTTAAAGAAAAACGCAAGCTAAAGAACAGAAGGTTGACTTTTCAGTGACCACCAACTTTTACAGACAAGATTTCAGTGTCTAGAGCCACAGTCCACTATGTTTTGAGGACTGCAGAAATTAAAGCCTTGGACATGGAAAACACCCCTCTAAAAGAGCATTTCAGAGTAGAAACAGAGATGCAAATGCCCTGTATCACCTTCTGGTAATGGTTGACAAGCCTGGCTATGCATTATGCATGCTGCATACAAGGAGCATTTTACCTTTGAATCTAATCTGTCTCTTTACTGAAACAGCTGGTACCTGAGGCATATCCTGGGCATATGCCCTTCAGTTATCTCTTCCCAGCTCCACTTGTGTGATACTGGTTATCAAGCTCCATGCAGATTGACCCTGGTATGGCGAGGGAAGTATAGGGCATAGCTAGCAACAGGAAAACAAAAGAGGAGAGAGATGTGGCTAGACTGGTTTCTGTCCCAGGCATAGGACTGGGAACCACTGAACATTGTTACAACATAAGAGGTGAGGCAGGGAGAGGAAAGTCCAAGTACTGGAGGAAGTAAGTTTTATGTGAGATCTAGTTTGGAGAAAGACCAGCTTCACTGGGGCGGACTGTGGTATCAGGCTGTTGTTCCCCAAGGTTTTGGACCTCTGGCTGTCAGCTTGGCTGTTCAGCACCTTCAGTTCTTGGATGACGCATTGTATGCTGAGGAAGGAAGAGCTCTGTGGCCAAGTACCCTTGATAAACAGTGTTCTCAGATGCTCCCTTAATTTCTTAACATTGTTCTCCTCCTGGGTATCACAGTGCTTGGTGGTATCATCTCTCTTTGATGTTGGGCCCTTAGGCTTGATGTTTGGTCCAAGCTGTATTCAGAACTGTCTTGCTCACATGTCAGTTGTATAGCATCTACTCACTAAATCAAAAACGCTGGATTAAGATGCAGGCATCCCTAAATTCCCCTTGGACTGTATTTTCCTCCAAAGAGCTCCCTCAGGCATTCTGTGCATTACTCCAGCAACATCTGGAGTCCTGAAAAACCACTCTCAGCTGTGTTACATCACTATAAAATCAGAATAACTCTCGCTACATGCTGCTACACCACAGATCAACATCTGTTGCATAGTACACTTCAGCAGACAGTCATTGGACTGCACAGGTACTAATAAGGGCAGAATTTATCCTAGAATTAATTTATGTGCTTTTTTTAATCTTTGCTGGGGATATGTGAATGCAATCTCAGTGAGTAATCTTTCCATTTTCATTTTTATAGTATTTTGATGCTTTCCAAAATGCACAAATACCAAGGTCTCAGACTCCTCTGCAGTTTGCTTTACAGAAGCAGACAGAAGTCCCTGCATTTCTGGCAAGTATAATCCAGAACAGCCCCATGGACTTTGCTGATTTTGAGATGCCTGAAGGTACGGCCAAACACACAGGAAATTTTGTCTAGCATATAGCTTGGAAGTGTGCTGACAAAATAGACAGGATTTTATCAGGAGACCTAAGCTGAAGAAAATAATTTGCTGTTTCAATCTGAATGTAGAGGATATGCTTTGCTTTCTAATGGCATTGGGTCTCTGTAAAATGGCTTCAAATTCTGAGAAATCAGGAGAACTATGTAAGAAATGTGTAGTTCTTCCCACCAAAGTCATCTAGTCAAAAACTGGTCTAGACATAAACAGAAAAAAACAAACTAGCCTGACAAAACAGGCTGAAACTTCTAACTACTTTGGAAGAGCAGCCTACACATCCTTGGCAAAGTTCATGGCCCATGTATCACATGTTTTTGTAGGGCTGGAGGTGGCTAGGCAAAGTGGGTAAGGAAGCAGGCAACAGCAGCCCTGAGAAGTGACTCGAGGAAGAAGCCACCACCATGGCATGGGTTAGAGCTGTTTTGCATTCCAGTCACATCTGGATTTCACTTGCTATTTTACTGGAAAGGCATGTTCCAGCAGTGAAATGACCAACCTTTCTCAAAGATTTCTATTTTAAAAAAATATCGACAGTGCACTTCTGACATTGCCAGGAAGTAAAGCCATGCATGTATGATTCTTGTGTACATGCAGAGACACACGTGCCAACAAACACTGTGTTACATTCCTGCACATTCCTGTATTATTATATAGATCAGGTTTGTTAGGCTAGAAGATGAGGACAGAGTGACAAAAGTATAATCCAAATTTACCTCGGATCATCTCTGAAGCCAAAGGGAAGAGGATGATTTAGACCTGCTTATCTGATTTGGTCTAGTTTACAGAAAGAATCTTGAGTGATTTCAAATCAGGGTTCAGGCTGAACTTCCTCTGTGGTAGAAGACATTTGGATCAAGCTCCTGCTGCACTGCTAGCAGCACCCAGGAAAGCCAGTTTAAAGCAATATCAGCTTGGTGGACACATCCTGAGACCTATCCATGCTCAGCAGACACCTATTTACAGCTGTAGCATATTCTCTTGAGTTTTTTGCCTGAACAAATTGTCCCTGGAATTGATACTTGCCACTTTTAACTTAACACCATGCAGTAGGTGGGTGGATGTAGGAAGGCAGGCACATCTCAGAATTGCTGCAGGACTCCTTGTTTGCAATACACAAGTAATATTTTAATTCAAGTTCCTCAACTTGCATGTAGTATCATCAAGGTCAGGATCCATGACATGATTGAAAATGTCCCCACCTGTGTGGCATCTCAATCAGCCCCTGTGGTCTGCCAGGCTACAGACATGCTGAGGAGAGTGTGATTGCAAATCTTTCCTTCTCATGCATCTCAAAGCTTGGAAACAGTGATAAAGTCAGCCCAGGAGAACAGCAATTGTATTCCCCTGTACATCTTGCATGCTTCTCTGCTATGCTCTCATGGATGGCCTGACCCTCTGGTCCTCTCCAATCCTCCTTGCATTCATCTCCAGTTCTCCAGTGGAGCATCCCTACCTTCCCCATTCCTGCACCATCTTTCCATACATTGTCCTCATAATTTCAGCTCTCCATGCTTCCACCACATATCTTAACTCCTCCCTGTGTTGCTCCCTTGGTCCTGCTCACAGAACCATAGAATGGTTTGGGTTGTAAGGGACCTCACCTAGATCCAACCTCCCTGCTATGGGAAGAGACACCTTCCAATAGACAAGGTTAATCAAAGCCCCATCCAACCTGGCCTTCAACACTTCCAAGGGTGGGGCATATACAGCTTCTCCGAATAATCTGTTCCAGTGTCTCATCACTCTCATAGTGAAAAATTTCTTCTTTATATCTAATCTAAATTTATCTTCTTTCTTTTTAAAGCCATTACCCCTTGTTCTATCACTACCTGGCCTCGCAAAAAGTTCCTCTACAGCTTTCTTGTTGGCCCCCTTTAGCTACCTGGAGGTGCTGTAAGGTCTGCCTAGAGCCTTCTCTGCACTGAACAAGTCTCTCAGCCTGTCACCCTANCTTTAGCTACCTGGAGGTGCTGTAAGGTCTGCCTAGAGCCTTCTCTGCACTGAACAAGTCTCTCAGCCTGTCTACCTACAAGTGCTCCAGCCCTCTGATCCTCTTCGTCGCCTTCCTTTGAACTCACTCCAACAGGTCCACACCCTTCCTAAGCTATCCCCAGGTAGCCAGATGCAGTGGTGATGGTGTGCTCAGTTCCACTGTCCATGTCACTTACAAAGACGTTGAACAGCCTTGGTCACAATACAAGCCCCTGAGGAATACCAGTTGTCACTGCTTTTCACGTGGATATAGAACCATCGACCACAACTGTCAGCATCCAGGCCAGTTCCTTATGTATTGAGAGATCCATCTGTCAAATCTATGTTTTTCCAGTTTAGAATCAAGAATATTGTGCAGGACAACATCAAATCNTGGTTTGGGTTGTAAGGGACCTCACCTAGATCCAACCTCCCTGCTATGGGAAGAGACACCTTCCAATAGACAAGGTTAATCAAAGCCCCATCCAACCTGGCCTTCAACACTTCCAAGGGTGGGGCATATACAGCTTCTCCGAATAATCTGTTCCAGTGTCTCATCACTCTCATAGTGAAAAATTTCTTCTTTATATCTAATCTAAATTTATCTTCTTTCTTTTTAAAGCCATTACCCCTTGTTCTATCACTACCTGGCCTCGCAAAAAGTTCCTCTACAGCTTTCTTGTTGGCCCCCTTTAGCTACCTGGAGGTGCTGTAAGGTCTGCCTAGAGCCTTCTCTGCACTGAACAAGTCTCTCAGCCTGTCTACCTACAAGTGCTCCAGCCCTCTGATCCTCTTCGTCGCCTTCCTTTGAACTCACTCCAACAGGTCCACACCCTTCCTAAGCTATCCCCAGGTAGCCAGATGCAGTGGTGATGGTGTGCTCAGTTCCACTGTCCATGTCACTTACAAAGACGTTGAACAGCCTTGGTCACAATACAAGCCCCTGAGGAATACCAGTTGTCACTGCTTTTCACGTGGATATAGAACCATCGACCACAACTGTCAGCATCCAGGCCAATTCCTTATGTATTGAGAGATCCATCTGTCAAATCTATGTTTTTCCAGTTTAGAATCAAGAATATTGTGCAGGACAACATCAAATCCTTTGCACAAGTCCAGGTAGATGATATCAGTTGCTCTTCCCTTATCCACTAATACTGTAGCCATGTTGTGGAAGGGTCTTAACTGGGTCTCAGACTGGCTGACCTTTGCCATGTATGTGAGGAGCACAGCAGGGTCATCACAAGAACTGATGTTTTGCACAGGAGCAAGGGCTGCTGATCAGCAGTAAGGGCTGCTGTGGGAGCATTCATCCTGAGATTAAGAGGAGAGTGCATGGACAGGCACAGCCTGCAGCTGTGGCTGCTGCTGCCAATGTGTGCTGCTAAAGAACCATTTGTATACAACAGGCTGATGCAGCGCACAGTTGCATCAGAGGCTGAATTACATCTGATGTACTTACTTGCATTGCAATGTACATATAAAGAATGGGCTTTCAAAAATAAAAGTAAAAAAAATCAGGGTAACTTATCTATCAGCTGAGTAAGGCAAAAGTTATTGAGTGGATGACAAAGCAGAAGGGAAACAGACAACACTGTGGCCAGGGATGGACACACTCATGCATTGGTTGTTATCTCTTTTGGCCTCAGACCTGAAAATTCATGCAGATATATAGCACCACTCACCGGGAGTGTCATGGCAGTCAATGATCATTATGTTGTCACTGTTGCCATTTTTTTAAAAATTGTGGCATTCTTCTGATTATTTTATTACCAAATGTAGCTCAGGTCAATTCACTAAACTTGGTGAAATAATTATCCCTCTGAAATCAGTACTGAGAATAGAAACAGGCTGATGTCTGTTTTTCTATCATGTGCTAACTTGTTCTGCCATCCTGTGAATGAACTTCTTGTTTTCTTCTCCTTGATGATAGAGTTCCACCTAAACCAGGACTGGACACTGAAGTAAATCTGGTAGGAGAATACACTTCCCGTTTATAAAAATATCCTTCCTGTGTGGAAGAGCCCTCTTCCTGCAAACACTCATCTGCATACAGCATCCCGGACTTATTTCCATGTAGACACAGGCAGAATGTGTCCCACCGGGAGCGGGGAGTACAGCTATTACGGATATTCCATCAGGCTGAAGTACTGAATAAATTAACACACTGGTTGTACCACATCAGGAAAACAAACACAACTCCAAGGAACCCCAATCCGTGATCAAGATGCCATCCTTTCGAAATGAAGAACTTTCTGTCTTTGGCTTACAGCTAAATCTATCTGTGACCATTTCCAGAAACTGTGTCTCACTGCCATGAACTTCCTTAGCTAACTTATATACAGTGTTTCTGTCTCTTGTGGTTTGCTTGTGGCTCATGGCTCACATTCACAGCAGCTGAGGATTTGAGATGTGTACATGAACTGATGAAATAAAAATAAAATTAAATCTCAAAAGGTGATGAGCTGTATGTTTCTATTAATATCCCTCGCTATGGCTTTTCCTGTAACTTCTGAAAGGCCCTGGTCAAGACCTTCATCAGTCTGGATGTGTTAATCCACTCTCAACTCAGATGGCCTCTCCTCTCACACTCATCAAGAGCTTAATGGACCACATCCCTCCATGTACCATGACTTCCAAAAGCAGTCTGAGACCCTGCAAGACTTCAGGGATCATCAGACTGACTTCTTTGATAACTAGTTTATGAAAGGCCCCATCCACCATCTCACCTTTCTTCCATGGTTTCATTATCTCCCTTTCTGCTTTTAAGGACTTCCTCTGCTTCACATCTTTCGCAGTCATTTGATGCCTGTGCAGCATGGTGTCTGAAACAGCTTCTCAGAGGCTCACCTGTGCTGTTTGCCTTTCCCTCTTGGATGGCTCCTCCTTGCACTCTTTTCCATGTTGGAAGTCAACATTTGCTGTCAACACCTAAACAACATGTACTGCCACCTCAATCCCATGTCTCAGTAGCTCACAGATGATTAATGTGTTATCTTTTCCCTCATAACAACGATGTTCATTTCTGCAAATTCTTGTTGTCATACAGGGAGCTAGTGACCTCACTGCACCAGCATTTATCACTTTATGGCCATCAGTGTCCGGAAGAGATTAGCTGGTTGGAAGGCAAGGTACTGGGTCATAGAAAGTTCACCTGACTGGGGCAGTGCCTGCTCTTTGGATCTTCTCCTGCCTCTGTCACTTTCCACAGTCCTCACTGGTGTCCCCATGCTCCCCTGACCACTGCTTCCCTGGGGATGAAGCTGTCTAAGGGTGGCTATTCCCTGGCTGGGGCCTCCTGTTCTGAGGTGGCAGGGCCATAGGCAGCAGACAGTCCCCTGGGTCACACCTGCCTTGTGGGGCAGGTGTGCAGCAGCACACCCTGCCTCCACTGACCGAGCCCTGCCGCGGCTGCAGGGACCCCTCCAGCGCTCTTCCGCCCCTGCTTGCCCAGATTTCCTTCACAGGGAAAACAGGATACAAGTGAAGGGGGAGGGGAGTGGAGCATGCCTCCGGCTCGTCCTGACATGGAGGTGACAAACACAAACATGCCCATCTGCACAGGGAGCACCCCTGGGTCCCATGCTGTATGTACATGCCCCTCTGGTGAGCCCAGGGAGAAGTGTAGGAGATCATGGTCCTGAATTTGGCACCGGCATTATGGCTTGGGGCCAACAGTACAAATATCCCCTTTCATCTTCTCACTCCCCAGTTTTGAATAATTGGCTCCCCAGCCTAAGCAGCTGACAACTTGAAGGGTGCTCGTCCTTAGTTTGCCAAGCAGCATTACAGCATTCACTGGGCTCAGCAGCAAAGCTATGATCCAGATGAAGTTTGACTCATTACCACACCTAAAGAAACTGAGCAAGTTGGCTTGAGGGAGGCATGGACTGGCCAGTTCTCATGTTAGATGCCACCTGTCCAAAGTTCATGTTATGTCTGTTGACAATGTCCAGCGAAAAAAAGAGAGCTCAACCTTCAACTGGTTATTTGTGCAAAGACCAAATGAGTAAAAAAATGGTTTGACTATGCTTTGGCTACTGAAGTCAGCAGAAATTACTTTGAATGCACACAAGGATAACTTTGGACAAGCCCTATTTATGCAAAAGCAGTTTGCAGAGGACAGCTGCACTTTAACACTGTTCCTGTAAAAAAGGAAGGAAAAAATGGCCTGAGTATTTGAAGGAAAAACACTTGTTTCCTGTAAGGAGGTTCAGCCAGGGGAGATTGTACCTCTGCTGCCTGCATCTCACCAGTGTATTTTAGCCTCATGTATGACTGCCAGTGGGAAAGGGTAGGAGCTGTGTCATCCTCCAAAATGAGGTACAAACATTTTATTGTGACCTTTGTGCTCATCATCATGAAATAAGCTGATGTTATGCTGGGGTTTCAAAGATGTACTCGTGTCCTAACCTTTGCTTTGGATTTGTGACCTTTGTTCTGCTTGCAACACCTCAGCTTTTCTGATCCTGCTTAAATTCCTGCTCAGTCCTTCCTGGAGACTTGCCAAATTACAACTTTTTGGGGTTTTTTGTTTTTGTTTCGTTTAGTGAAAGCCACTAAGTTTACTTGCTGCTTGTTCAAAATGCCCAGGGTAACTTCTGCCCTCAAATCCATCTTCTCTTCTGTTTGTAATTGTGAGACTGCTGCCAAGTCCCTCTCCCCTTATAGACACCTGGGCTCTGGGAAAGAGCGTGGAGGGCTGAGCTGGCCCTGGGCACAAGCATCTGCAAGACTGTCTACAACTGGGGCTAGCACATGGGGAAAGAAACATGAAATTTGCTTTAGAAAAGACATTTTAATCATGTTATCAAACTGTTATTTGGGGTCCCACATTGCTGAAACACAATCCTGCTAGGAGGATAACCTGATACAGAACCCTTTTAATTTCAAGGAAAATTCCATGAGAAAAAGGGGCTTTTTTCTTGGGTTGCCATGAGGAGCACAGGCAGCTAATTGGCAGTGTGGAGGTAGGAAATGTTGTAGCGTATACAGCCAGCTGCTTCTACCTCAGCCATGAAAAAAATACAGACATGTTTATTCTATATGGCAGAGTTGATCCTTGCTTGTGCTATGCTAACTATGAGCAATTTGGGTAGATACCGCACTGAGACTGGGTTTTGATTGATAAAAAGTGCTGGAAGGGCACCTTCTGTCTTTTTGATACGCAAGGGATTACATCAAAATTCCTGGCCATACTGCCATACTGAGACCAACCCCTAGTTACTTTTGGGAAGCGAGAAAATCTGAAAAACCACAGACAGAAGCATTTGGGAAGTAAACTGGCCTGTTGAAAGTTTACATTTCAGTTCAGCCCAATCCATTCAGATAAAATGAAAGCTGGCTCATGTTGTTAACCTCAGAGGCACTTGGAATTAGACATTTGTGTCAGAAACAAAAAAAATAAAAAATCAATCCCCAAATGCAGTTTAAAATGCAAATTAAACCAGAGTAGAAACAAGTTGTTTAAAAGAATAATCATATTAAAAAGGACAAAAAAGCCAGAAAAATAACACTATTTGCTTGAGGAACATTTAGAGGTTCCCTATCATTTTCCTGTATCTAAAAAACTGATATAGTTTTTATTCTCTGCAAAGCAAGGTTGAAGGGGCCCCGTGTTGGCCCAGCTTATTCTGCCCTCAGATCAGATGTTCCTTCTCTTACTGTTTCTGGGCCTTAATGACTGGTGCCTTTTCCAAGAGGCTGAATGTGCAAGACAACAGTTCCAAGATTTGCACCCTAAATCCCTCAGTGTGAGAACTGAGGTAAGTTAGAGAAGCTTTATCTAACTGAAACTCTCCCCACGGTTCCTATCAGTATAATATACTATGGGCTGGGGACTGCTTTGGCTTGCATGAGGTGGCATATAGATACGGCTACAACAAGGCTGCAGTCATGAGGGCAACAGCTCCACTTGGGTAGGAGTGTGGTATCCAGAGTAAGCAAGCTGCAACAATGTGGAGCTTGACATGGCCTGAAAAAGCTAGCTCAAAAGCTGGAAAAGCCCATGGGAGCTTAGCTCATGCTGAGCTCCACATTATGCCAGTTCACCTGCCATCACTGACTAAGCCAGCCCACCACTGTTGCCAGCAGGTCTGCATCACGTGGTGGTACTATGGGGGCTGTTCCAGCGTGCAACTATTCCTAGACCCTTGTCTTGCCATGGGGTTATAATACCTCAGGGGTTCATCCCATAGCCCTCCCTCTCCCAGCTCTTCATTGCCCCAACTGCTGACTTTGTGAGGGCTGTTCTAGAGCCACGGTTATCTAAGAACATATTCTGAAGGATCAATACTTTGAAAAGAGCACACCGACACACGTGAAAATCCGGGATTTGTTCTCTGCTGTTAACTCCACTTGGAAGAAACTTGGTATCATTCCTGACTGATGTCAGAATAAGTAAAAGCAGACTTGAGCCTTCAGTTTCTACATACTTAGAATTTCTGTTTTCCTTCCTGGAAGGAATGTTTGAGTTAATTGTTACATTTGCAGAACATTATGATGAAGCGCATTTTTCCACTGTATAATTTCTAGATGAAAAGGCAAGGTTAGATTGAAGTTACACAACATAAGAACAAAGAGAAAATGAATAAGAGAGCTGAAGAAAATGTTCTCATAACACATTAGAAATACCAACATTTTGAAGTTAAAAAACATAAAAGAGCTCCAAATGCATTCTGATAAAGAAATGCGCCCTTAAAGCTGCCCCAAAATAATGCCTGAACAGGGAAGATTGTGAAAGAAGTGAACAAATAGAAATTTACTCTAGGACTTTTCCTGAAAAATGAGTATTAGGTAAGTATGAATCACAAACACTCCCAACACCATTATTCTAACTACAACTATTCCTGGAGCAGGTGGAGGGCTGTGGGCTGATCAAGGTGGTGGTAAATATGACTTTCCAAGTGCATCCATCTGCTGCCCAGGCAGCAGGTGCTATGCCTGTGCCCTCCACAGGCCACAGCACAGGACTGAAGAAGGACAAGGAGACAGGGTGCCTTGCAGCTGTGGCTCATTCCTTGACTGATATTTCCTGGCCCTCTTTCTCCCCAAGGAGCCAGAAGATGCTGCTGCACTTCACTGCAGCCAAGGGTATAATGGACAGAGGGAAGAAACACAGCCCTTCTAAGGCCATGTACTTAGTTTGGCTTGCATTGGCCATCTCTGTTTGCCTACACTCTGACAGGCGGACTTATGAAAAGGACCTGTCCTCTTTGGCTGCATACTTGAGACACATCCTGCACACTGCTTTCCCAATTGGGCCCATCCCATCCCGGCTAGTGACTCAACTGTGAGAAAAATGGAAGTGTTGCAAACCCCGTCATCCTGAGTCATCAGCTATTATTGTCACACACAGGTGGACAATGCCAATGAGAGGAATTTCTCCAGTGTTGCCAGAAAAAGCAGGATCACCATCTCCACATCACCACTGTAAAAATAAACCGGTTTGGGAACTGCTACTTAAGATTGATTTCTTGTGACCTCCTGACAGAGATGGATTAGTTAGTCTTCATGTAAAGGAAGCTCAGGGACCATGTGATGGCACTAAACCATGTGAAAAAGTATGTTTAGGGGTTCTGCCTGGGTTCTGGTTCACTTGCATTAAACCAACCCCCATGACATGTGAACATCTGGATGCTGTATGCATCATGTATGCTATCTACAGAGTAGGTCTGAAGTATCAGCCTGTACGTGGCTTCAGCAAAGTTGCCTTTGTCGAACTGAAAGTTTGCTGGCTCACCAGCTTTGATCTCTTTGACAGACAAGCATTTCAGCAGTTAATGTTTTGCAAGAAAGCCCTAACTGCACAAGTCTCCTACATCTTAATTTTGGGAGGGATTCTTTTGTGGCTTCCCCAAAAGTCGATCAGAAGTGTCTGGAGAGTTGAGAAGGGAACAAATGGGACTGTTTTTCTTCTAGCTGCTGGGGAAGCCCAGGCAAACCCACTCTGCTCCGGTGTTTTCATCCTCTTGCAGATACCAAGGGCTGCATCTTACACCAGTGCAGAGGGGACAGGGGGATGCAGAGTGGGGCCCAGTCCGGACCAGCGGGCCTCACACTGGCACCCCCCAGGGAGTCCTGCCGAGTGGCCTCTCCATCAGGCTCACCATCCACCGGCCTACGTGAATTCCCAGCTCCCTGCGGAGGTGCCAGGGAATCCCAGGCTCCGTTTCCTAGGGCAAGGTTTAAACCTGAAAGCAGGTTTTGGCTGCGGGTTGCTCACAGGTCCCAGCCATTTCCTGAGGAAACGACGGCTGATGGCACCGCTCCGCCATGCTTGGTCCCGTCTTTTCTCAGTACCGGGACACGGGGTGGGAAACACCCGCGGACCCACCCGGGGCCGCGGTCCGGCACAGCTGCGGGAGCCGCCGCGCACCTGAGCCGCGGCCAAGGCCCGCCGCCCCGCGCGCGCCGCCGGCCCGGCCCTCGGTACCCATCTAGCGGCCACCCGGCCGCCCTGGGGCTGCCGTCGCAGCGCGTCTTCCTCCGACCCACCCGGCCCTTGCGATGTGACAGCTACTGGAAACACGGCAAACTCCCTCAGAGAAGTACAGGAAATTCCTCTCCGGTGCCTGCCTGCAGGAGCCCACGACAACAGCCCCCTGGCGGGATAGAGGGGCATTAGCCCAGGCACGGTGCCCTGCGGCTAGTTAGACTGTCACTTTGAGTGTCCTTTAAATCCATGGCAGGCCCTGCCCCATCCCAATCTGCTGCCTTGGCGTGGGTGAGGAGACCTGAGGTGACCCTCACAACAAGAGCAGACCAGGGACAACGACTGTATTTAGGTCACAGAGACCTTCCCCAGTTGCACCAGCATCTATGGCAGGACTCCATCTTTTCCTGCGCTGTGTGCTAACAGCCACATACCCATCACCAATCCCAGTTCTGGGACTACATAGACATTTCCCGCCACACCCAACAAGCTCCTGAGATGTTACAGCACCCTACCTCCTTCCCAAGCAGAAACAAACTGCTTTGTCTCTTGGGTGTCTGGTATTAAGAGGAGACCAGTGACTGTTCCAATCTCATTTATGTCACCTGTTCTCCCAATTGGGCTAGCCCCTGACCTCTTCACACAGCAAAGTTTTATCTATCCCCTTCTTGTTGGTCGTTCTGATGGGCTGCAAACCCCATACTGCTGGAGCTACTGCTCTGTTTTCTGCAAAGGAGAACGTATCTTCCTCTGTGAGGTTGGTTCCCAGGTCAGTCTCCACATTAAAACTCATTTACCATCCCTTGACTCGCATTAGTGTTTGCTTTTTATGAAAACCCTCAACTAATGAGCTAGAAAAACAGATCTTCCCTGCCTCTTTTTCTGTGGTTGAAAACAGATTGGAAATGCAGTCAAGGAGCCCCTCTAGTTACAAGGTAAAAGTAGGTTTGCGCAGCTGTGGTGGAACAGGACTTGTCTGAAACTGGGATTTGGATAGAGTTTACTTTGATTTTTTTAGAGCAAAGACCAGAGCTGTATCATATTATAATTCCTGACCTGTTAGACATCTCAGCTTCAACATCCCCCATTCTTAAAACCAGCTGCAGGTCTTAAAACCCTAGATCTGAAGGAGATTTTTCTAGTTGCAGGAGTCCAGTGTGTATTCCTCTCTGCCTAGCAGCTTTCGATTTGATGAACCCAGCCTATATTTAGCCTTTACTTGAAGGATATGTGCATGGAGAGCTGACTGCTGACCTGACCCTTGGTTGCATTTCACCTAGCAGCTGCAGCTCAACTGACACATGAAACACTTTCAAGTCATATTCTTCTTTATAAAGAAATATCCTCAGTTGCATTGGATGTGAGCAGGAAGGGAAGTGACCTCTTGGGTCAGTGTTTATTGCATAAGTTATAAGAAACCAAGAAGTGATTTCATAAGGAGGGACATAATCCCAGGACAATGCCTCTGGGATGGTGGGAACCTCTCTCAAATCTTCCAGTTCAGAGAACTGAAGTGGCATGAGCAGGGGCTTTGGGGACAGGCATGTTTCCTCCTGCCACTAGTATGCTCTACAGTTTTGCACAATTTTATTAAGCATCCTTCCCATTTTCCTTTCTGTAAAACGGGGACAATAGCACCATGTTTTGCAAGATCCCAATGTAACTTAACTAGGTAGAGCTTGTATTGCACTACAGGATTTGTCAGCCTCTTGGCTGTGCATGGCTCAGAAGAGAAGGCAAGTCAATTGCTTCTCTCGGCTTCCATTGACAGCAGTGCCAGGGTGTGGACATTGCTTCATGAATCCTGAGGACATGGCCTGCACAAACTGGCATTTGGAAATAGTCTCCAACTTGTTCAGTGTCCACATTCACACATCCTCCTCCTGTCTCTGACCTAGAATTCTGTTGTCTTTCCACACACAATAATATCATTCAACATATTAGGCCATGGGCTTTTCAAGGTCAGGGCCATCAATATGTGGAAAGCACTAGAGGACAATAACAGGTTGATAAATCACATAACAAATCAGGAAAAGGCCCTCAAGGGTTGTAAAATGTATCAGATCCACTTATCTCAACCCTTTCTGATAGTTCTGTGAATCCCTGGTAGTAAACATCCTGTTTATAGTGCTAAGGATGCTTCCTCATTGTGCAGTAGCAGGCAGCTGTCAATCCCAACCACTTCTGACACAAACCTGAAGTTCTCCTTTCTCTTGACAGGAACAACCAGAGTCTCTTGCTCTGTAGAGCATAGCAATCTCGTCTTTCAGAGTTCATGAGACACAAGTGAGGGCTGGTTGAAGAAATGCTGCTGAGTCCCCTTGGATTGTGCCAAGGTGTTTCCACTACATTTGGTGCTGGTAGGTCGGTATGCAGCTGCAGCGGAACTGTACATTGAGCTCTGAGTGTTGAAGCCCAAGGAAAGAGGCCATGACCTGGAACAACTCTTTTCATAACAAAGGGCACAGGGAACCATGGCACAGTCAGGTGACTAAACATTCAGAAGCACAGCAGGAGCCAATGACTCCAGACTTTTGCACACTTAGAGTTGTGAGGGTATAAAAGCCCAGAGTTTCTTTTTTTGGGGGTCCCTCCTCGAGGTGTGCAGCTCAAGTTGTTATTTTGTTGTTGCACCATGATTAAATTATTTTAAGGATACAGATGTTTGAGACTCTGGTATGACAGACCTGGGGACAAGCTGGTAAAGAAACCTGGTCTGACTGTGTGAATGTGGTGTGTGTATCTGTGAAGGGGCCTTGGTCCTAGCTCAAGTTGTGCAAGTGTGACTGCTAGAATGGCACCTGGATGGTTAGGCAGGAGAGTTTCCTTAATGCAGTCCCTGCTTTGGTCCAGGGTCAGTATCTGAGGCAGCAGCCAGAGGTACTTTGGAAATGGCAGGGTAGGGCAGTATCTATGAGACTACTGTAAGATAGTGATGTGTCTGGGGTAATCTGGGATCTAGGCTCCTCTATACTAGTAAATTGACTATTGCCAGGTGCTGGGTGTATTATCTACTCTGTGAATTAGAAGTGTCTCTTGCACAGTTTTTTCTGTGTAGCAAAGTACAGTTCCAGGAAGGGTGCAGGAATTAGCACAACCAGTATGGAGGCCTCAATGCCTGAGAAAAGCCCTGAGACCATTTAATTTAGTAGTACAGATGTACCATATGGCTTTCCCAGAGCTGTAATTTGCTGCCTCTTGGAAGAAAGAAACACAGACCTATTACCTATTCTAAGCATCTGACACCTGGAAGGAAGGTGGCTAACCATTAAGTTTAGCAGAGCAGGGACTGACACACCACAGAGCAGTGCATGCACATCCAGCACACACACTGCTTTCTACCCATTCTTGGGGTGGGATTCACCTCCCCTGAGAACAACCCCTGTCTCCCTGTAGAGGGGTAGAGAAGGACAGACACCTCCAGGAGATGGTTCCTCCCATCCTGGCTCACACTAGGTGCCTAATCTCAACCTCGCTGAATGGAGACGTTTTTTTCACAGTCTATGGGCTGGGGTACGCTGAAAGGGCAGTTTGTGTCCTCCAGCCAGAGAACAATTCTCCCCAAATGATATCGACACAGAAGACAAGGGAAACATGCAATGAGGAAGAAATGGCCAGTTATCTTCTGCCTGTTAGCATTGTTCCTGCCCCACTGTGTCCAGTGTCACTTGGAGATAAACAGCAAGTACCTTATTATCACCATCATGTCTGCCCTTGAGGGTTTATTCTTTCACTCCCTCCTGTCTTTGTTTCTTTCCCCCTTCTCTGATTTTCTTCTGTGTTGTCTCCCTACTTCCTACCATGCAATTCCCACTTCCCATATGGGAAAGCCATATGGGTTTCATTCCTACCCTGTCCCCATCCTGTCTGCTAAAATAATCAGCAGTGAAACCCTGAACATGGCTGTTCACATTGTTTCCATGGGACTCGGTGGCAAGTCTCCTAGTGCGATGAATGAAGGCAGGACGCGCTTCTCAGAACCATTGTTTCAAGCTGTCTGCTGTCTCAGGAATGCACTGCCAGCTCCGTTTACATTGAGTCTTTGACTGGTGTGTCGCCTCCTTCGTCTGCTGTGAGTAAGAAAAGAATCAGGCCCTTTCACTTTAAACAGTGGCTGCTTAGTTTGTGGAATCCATAGTTCATCACCAGCCTATGGGCCAGAGTCAATTCATGGGAAGGATATCAGATGACAGCGTCATGAGATGGTCCTTTCTGAGCAGCCACAGATTCTCTTTACTCACTCTCTGATGTGGTTGTTAAGAGCAGGAATCTGGCTAGTGCAGCAATGAGCATGCAATAGGATTGTCAAACCTGAACTGAGGCTCTCCTTTTCTCTAGAAGCCCTGATGTCACGTTTATCACATTTACATGGTTTTCAGTCAACCAAAAGCACAGAATCTATGTCAGCTCCCTAGACATCTCCTGACCCAGAATAATGAAAATATGCTGCAGTACCTCCTAGCTAGTACACAGGGTACCTCCAATCTGGAGATCATTGTTGAACATTGTGCTGGTCATTGGATACATGTTAGTCCATGATCTAAAACCACCCCCAAGGAAGCAGGAATTATGGCAGATGAACCTGCAGGATTTACAGGTTATAATATAATTTCTTCTTGGACACTGTTTAATAGCTTCCAGGCTTCCAGCATACAGAAACTGGCAGGAACTTGCCCAATATCTGAATAGCTGCACTGTACAGTTTACAAACATGATTCACAGAAAGAAGACTAAGTGGGTCTGAATATTGACAAAACAAAAATGAGTATGAAGTGTGACATTCCATCTCCTAAGGAAACTATCCAGTTTTCTGGTAATTGGAAATTCAAGGCAGTCTCAACTATTGCAGTAAAAACATCTTCCCATACCAGGAAAACAGTTTCCCATCCATGTCCTGCCCAGTGTTGCAAGAAATTTATTCTGTCTGCTTCCCCTTTTGACCCAAGCGATGGATCAATGTTCTTCTGTGCAGTTTGTATATGCTGAAAGTAGATAGAGGCCCTGATATAACAAAGCCTGCAGGGTCCCAACCTCCTAGCCTAAACAAGAGTTTCCCTGAACACAAGGAATGGTGACACAATTTCTAGTAAAATGCCAGTCCTTTGTCAACCACAAATAGTCCTCCCAAAGCTGTTCTACTTCTCCCCCAACCAGAACCAGGCTGCAAGGACTCCTCCATGGGAACGCTGAGTGCATTTCACTCCTTCAGCCTGAGTAGGAGGCAGCTTTCCTGTCCAAAAACCTCTGTGAGGACCTCCCAGCTTCTGTGATCACAATATGAAGTCCTGAGGCCTTCCCTCTTTGTGGAGTTTCAGGGTATGGTGTTGCTGCTTTTTGGGGTTGTTTCTTGCTCTATCACATATATCATATTCCAGCCTAATATTGGAGATTCCTGGGAGAAGGGGTTTCAGCAGCAAAGTCCTTCCAAGCCCCATTCCTCTGAAGAAGGATCTTAATTACTTTGTGGTGCTGCTATTCATCACTGTCCCTGGCTAGTCTCACAAGGGAAACAGCTTCTGGCTAACAGTTTAATCAAACTCTGTCACTCAAGAAGTGGGCATTTCCCTGAGAGATGCAGCTTCAGGAGAAAGAGAACCTCCTTCAGCTGGTCCTGGAGACCAAAGCACTAACCACCATAGTGAATAGGTGGCAGGGGCCCTTGGCTCCAGTCCAGAGGTTAGTGCTCATGGAGAGAAGGAGAGGTGGATGGTTTCAGACTCTGACACTTGAGCAGTTTGTGCTCCTTATCTGACAACTGCATATTTTACAAACACATCATAATGCACAGTGCCCACAGAACATCAGTGAAATGGCTACAGCATTGGCTGAAAGGGATTTCTACAGTACATGATTCAGCCTTGAGGGCCTAAGTTCTTTTCTAGACCCAAGCCTAGGCAACTCATCAGTTTGCTGAAATCAGGTTGCCTAGGGTAAATAGGTCTGTAAGTACTGTGCTGTTCCATGTCCTTGCTCCATTTGTTATTTCATAATCTTTCCTAGGCTGCTGACAGTTTCAAAAAATCAATTCTTTTGTCGAGGCAAAATTTACTGGTAATTACAGTTCTCATTTGCTTTCTCCAACAGCTGGAGAAGGAGGTACAATCATGAACCACATATGCGGCATTGGGGGTGGGGGGAAGAAATTCTTCTGCAGTATTTGTAAATTAGAAATATGGCTGCCAAAAAAAGCAAGTTCCCAAGTGCCTGGGATCCACATGTGGTGTAAAAGCAGAATAGCATCTTGGCGTGGAAAAAGAATATCATATGAAGGAATCCAAAGTCTTCCAGGTCACATTGTCCTTACAGGTTGTGAAAACCCATAAGCAACAAAGTGGTACCCCATCAACTGCCTTTGCCGACTAGGCAATGTATTTTACTGTGCTTTGACTGCTTTGAAAACAAAACCCTTAAAGAAAATATGTGCTGGGTATACAAATGCAGTGTTTCATTTATTTATGACACAAATGCAAAACCAAACAGGCTTTCACAGTTCGAAGTCACAGATGTCTTTAACGAAAACCAGCTATTGGAATGTTAATAACAGCTTCTTGTATCATAAGCAATGAGTCCACTCAGTCATGCTTTTAGGAAACTAACAGTTTCAACAGATCAGCCTATTAATCACTTGGCCTCCTGATAGATCTTATGCATTTGTTAGTGTGCTGCGTTGACAGTTTGCTGAGCGGTAAACACAGACTTCCAATGATCTGCTCCTCTGAGGTCTGAAAATTACAGGGTCTTCTCTGAGACACTAATGAAGAATTCATTTGACCCAAACCGCTTCCATTCATTCAGTCTTTAGTCACTTAGTTAACTTGGAAATGCTCCTGTGGCTACAAAACATTCATCAGTGCTAAGAAGATGACAATTCATAACCCTATACCAGCCACTCTGGAAATCCAAGTGACTGGCTGGCGTGAAATACTGTCCCATAGTGCAGTCAGGGAAAAAATGCTGATTTATACTGGCCATGAGAGAAACTGTAAGGTGAAATTGTTGCTTTCTTTCACTGGAAAGAGGCATGTAGTTTGAGTAAGTATTTTTTAAAAGTGTTAGCCTGGAAACGTTGTGGAGTTCCTGTTGATTGAACCCGCATGTTTTCCTCTGCAAAGTCTGCTGCCTATGCTCTGCAACTTTATTTCTGAAAGCCTTCATGTTAAACTGCTTAAAATGATATGGGATAGAATAGACAATAACATCCTTTTTTTCCAACATTCAGACAGAAGCATGCACAGCACTGAACTACACCATGTAAACTCGTTACTTGTATGTATTTTTAGACATTTTTTCAAGCTTAATCACTACTGTTGCCTTTAGGAAGCCAGGAAAGACTAGCTAAGCTGGACCTTCATCTCCTAAAGCTTCAGCTTTATAAGTAAGCATAGGTTTTGTGACCAGGCCTGGTGCATGGCACAGAGTTACAGTCAAGGGAAGCTTTAGCTGTTCATGTCCTCATTCTCTAGTTCCCTCTGCTGTCAGTGGATGTCTCTTAAGCTAAGACAAGATGTTTCCCAGTGTGGAAGCAGCTGTAATGGTGTAATGGTGTGGAGATGGTAACTTCTGGCATGGGAGCAGGGCAGGCAGCTGGGAGTCATAAGTCTGATTATCAAACCTTTGAATCATCAGTTGGTGGCTCTGCAGAATGGTGTCACTTATCCTCTCTGATAAAGCCATGAGAAATACCAGTAGCAAAGTACTTTATGGGAGGGTACAAGTCAAATGAAGCTGACCATTCTTTGTTCTATATCAGTATCTTACCCACTGTTTGCTACTTTTCCCTTCTCCCCTCAGAACATGAATAACTACCTGTGTAATCAAGGCAACAGGCTGGAGGATATTTTCTCATTATTCCTAGTGAAAGACACAGAGACTCATTTTTTGGACTATTTTCGACTTGAGTCCTCCAGCTGAAATCCGAGTTAGAGAGACGCTGCTACAACAGCTTAGCCAGTTCTGGGCAGCCAGCTCACAAGGCAGGACATGCTTTGCAATTGAAACAACACTGTCTATAAAGAGCAGTGCAAACCAATACTCCAAGTGTACACCCCTAGCCCCTCATTCCAATCAATGGTCACATTTTTAATCAAGACATTCCATTATTAGATGAGAAACCTGTGGTTAACAAGTGCTGATCCATCAGACTATGTGATATAATCAGGTTTTCTCCTTCCCATCTCTCCTCATGCATACAATTTACTGCCCAGGCCAGGTAAGCAGGTCTATTTTCTTCATCCTAACCAATCATATTCCAATTACAAAGACAACATTACAACTTATATCACATACTTACATTACAATGCTGGACTGTACATTCAGTACATGTTCCTTGGGGTCTCTGTGCTCACAGGACATAAGGATTTGTGTCACCAGGAAAGTTCTGTGCTTATTCCAAAGAAAACGGGGTCTCATAATCTGCAAACACACACATACACATGCATGCACATCTAGTAGGAAAACTATCGTTTCTTTCCCAGTAATATCAATTCACAAATTGGTTCATGGAAAAGAAACAGGATGGATAATAGGAGACAACTGCTATAAAACGCAGTGGTTTGCTACATAACACTCCCGCTTAGCCTGCTGTCGTCAAAGGTGAAAGTTTAAGAATGAAGTATCTTTGCCTCCCCACGCTGCATGAGAAAAAACAGCATCACAGCCCACAGAAGTCAGTTGTTTTTGTGCAGGGTTCCTGTTTGTTACTCATTTCCCCTCCCTGTACCAACACTCTGCCTCTTTAATGCTCTTCCAAGATTCCTTATAGAAGAAGGTTTGCTGCCAGCTCAGAGCTTCCTGTTGTACTCTAGGAGAGCCTTATCTCTGCAATCTTCATGCAAACTGCAAGGAGATTTTGTGTTTGTTTGTTTTTTACAACCCAGGCTGTTTCTATCAACTAAACAGTCTCTGTTGCTGATTGTGGTGGTGCACTTTGTCAGAAAATTCTTTAGGTAGATTTGTTCAGTTTGCAGGTTCCAAATTAATCTCTGCCTCTGTCATTTCTACAAATGAACACTGCCAGGTTGCTTCTGTTCAAAAATCCTTTAAAAAGATTTAAAATGCCACAGAGAGATGCCTAGGAATCTGGCAAGTGTGTCTCTTGCCTTTCTTTTGTCTGTTTTGTGTTTTGGTTTTCTAGCACAGTTCTCACTTCTGGCCTCTTCATCGCACTTGGGCCCAGAAAATAAGAGTCCCTTTTTCATGTACCTCTTCTCAACAACAAGAGCATCACCGTATTTCTTAGCTTCACTGAAAGTCTGTCAGCATTCAAAGTTAGCGTAGAAAAAGGCCTCGTTTCCCAGATCCTCCTTAATTTTCAATGTCTCCTTATCTCTGCACTCGTGCATCTTTGCATAGAAGCTGTATGAAAGAGAGGCTTTAAAAATATGATTGTATCAATAATCTGTTCTTACCAAGTTCTACTCTGGCACTCGATAAAGATTGCTGTTTATGTCTGTCCAGGGATAAAGTATCCTTATGTTGCAAAGGTATGATGGTACTTTTCCAGTGGCATCCCAGGTAGCTGCCAGCAATGGGGTAAGAGGAATGGCTGTAACTGCCAGTTCAACTTTTAGCCAGAAGTTACCCCGAGCAACAACACAAGTTCCCTTGGACAAACTCTAGTTGTTAAATTTAGTGAGAAGTAGATAGTATCTCTAAGGACACTTAGGACTGGGGCCCCCAAAATGTTCCACTTATTGCAATAGCTATTAAGCATTGATATCTTGGAGCATCTGGATTGTTAGTGGCAGTAAAGTGACCCAGCAGCAGGGCTAGCTGTTACTAAGGGGCCTCCCAGAGTAGTGTACAGAGCAGGGTGTCCCAAATCTCAGCTCTGCCCTGTGCCCACCTCTCTGAGGTCATCAGATACTTTTTACACTTTAAGATTAGGGGTCGCACATGGTTACATAGACACTTCTCATGCTAATGAATGATTATGGAACTTCCGAAACACTCAAGTCTATATTAGGAAAGGATTTCTTTGCTATTACTTTAAATAAGAATAGCAGGTAAAGACTTAATATCCTGGGTCAGTTCTTCATGAAAGATGAATTAGGCTGAGTTGGCTTTGCTCTCCACAGCAATCACACACTTGCTGTTGTGATTATATCTAGGAATGAGGTAAGGCTGCCCCTGAGGCTGCTTTCTCGGGAAGATCTGTACTGTCTCAGTGCTGTCATGGAGAAGGTGCTTTCTTATTTCTCTTCTTCCAATGAAACTGGCACTGAATGAGTTGTGGTGTACAACCAAATGACAGTTTATCACCTGAGCTGCTGCAATTAACAGCTTAGGCTTGCTCATGGCTTTAGTATCAGGAGATGCAGTGTTGTCTACATACAATGACCCCAGAGATAGACAGCTCAAGAGAGGTTGAAAGTGAAGAAGTGACAGCCTGCTCCGGGTTGGCATGGAAAAGTGTTTGTTTCAGCTTGTGTCTCCATGTGTCTGGATTCAATAAAAATTGGTGTGCTGAGTGATGGCATTCCTTTCCCTTTGTGAGGGCAATAAAGAAGTCAGAGCTGCTCATGACACACAGCATGAATGAAAAGGTTAGCAGCATTTCCAAGACTCAGAACATAACAGTGACAAATACTGCACTGTGAGACATGAGACTAGGGAAGGTGCCAGCTAATGTACGGGGTGGTAAATTCTTCCTGTCTGCAAACCAAAAATTGAGAGCTCTGTTAGAATCAGTGGAAGAAGGAAATAACAATCTGCTGAAGGAAAACTCTTCAGATCCTAACTGGGACTCAGGAGACAAAAACAATATTAAAGAGGTGAGAAAAGTCCTTCTGATGCTTGGGAACGAACCAGCACAATGCCGTATTACATCTCCTCAAATGAATTCTCAAAGCATGAGAGCAATATGTAGCTGAGAAGCATGGTCTGGCCTCCAAACCAATGGCAGCCACTTAACAAACCAAGGGCTGATCATCATTACCAGGAATTCATTTGTGAGAGCATAAGAGGAAAACAGCAACTAAGGATATTGACCATTTTGCTTCATAGAAAAATACTTGTGGACTCCTAGACAGCACCGGCCTTACAACATGACTTCATGCACTCTGAGGGTCCTGTTTCCCAATAAACTTATGAAACTGGCAGAAACACATTTTACCTTTCCTTTCTGAACTGTTTTGCACTTCTTTTCTAATGGGATTGTTTCAATTGTCCTCATAAGAGATCTGTCAAGCCAAATCCAGGCAGACTGTGACTATAGCAGTGTCAGATGGAGAAGGAGCAGGTGGCCGTGACTCTAAGCTCTTTTCTTCGTTCACTGTTTACCCTTGGAGAATGGTTAGCAATGCAGCAGCCTTGCTTTTAGCATCAGAAGTTAATTTACTAGCAAATTATTGAAAACTCAACATTATTTCCATTTCCTACACAGCAGCAAATAATAAACGATTAATATTATCCTGATATATGATTAATATAATCCTGATGATTAATATTATTATACCTGTGTGGTATGCCAAAGCAAGATAACTATTTGGCTACTTTAAGCAGATCCCATCAGGTAGCCTTTTTGGCATTCATTTACTGCTGCACCCCCAAATCCTTATTATATGGTGTCCTGGTGAAGATCTAGAAAACTCTCTCTCCACTGTCAGCACAAGACTGTGTTATACAGTGCTGAGCCATTACACTCGCAGTTCCTCAGAGCATGCATACGGTTCATCCCTCTGGTCTCATACAGTTTCAGAGAAGTTAATGATCCTTAGGGTGTTATATTCCTGGCTGTGGGGGAAATCAGTTTAGCCGCTGTACCTATCTACAGCATAGACGTCTACATTGAGTCTAGTTGACTAGACTCCCTTCTACCATCTGAAAAGATGCAGGAACTTCTAAGGTATGGGTCATCTCACTCTAAAGCAGAGAGCTAGAACAGCTCAGATGATTTGTTCTCTCTCCACTGACTGAAAGCATACTGCCTCTTAAATTTGGGGGGGGGATAGGTTTGCTCTGTCTACCAAGGACTAACTCTGACAAAGCACTCATCTGGGGGTAATAAAGTCTAACTTTTAATGCGAAGTCCTAGGGGGAAGCTGAGAAGCTTGGGTTGGGCATCTCAATGACCAGTATGGCACATGGTGGTAGAAAAATACTTCCCAAGGGAGAGATGCAGCATCACAGCTCTAGCAGGACCATTGAAGCAACAAAGCTCAACTGGCTGCAGATCTCACCCTGCCACCAGCTTCCACACCCTTATTGGAAGATGTACTGGGTGAAAAAGCAAGGTATCCAACAGTGGAACAATTTCTGCCTAAGTCTGAATGCTTTTGGAGAGCAACCATTATCACACTGGTGGATTTGCTTGGTCATTTTTAACCAATTCTTCTTCAACCTCCAGATACTGTTTGCCTGTTACCTTTTCAGGTTTCCCTTCCAAGCATGAGCAACCTATCTGCTCTGAGCTAAATTTGGCCCAGCCCTGCCAGCCCATGGAGAACTGAAAATTGCCTAGGAATATGCAAAAAAAGGGACAAAGAATATCCAAATGTAAAGTAAGTAAGGGTGTCTCCTAGATTTTTACCCGAGCACTCACATCACACTCCCATCTCACATTTTCTGTCTGCCCAGGTTGATCATCCCTTCATCTGAGACAGTTTTCAAAGCTGCCAGCTGTCCTCTACCTTCAACTTCACGAGTCCAGGCTCCCTTCACAAAAAAATCCCTAATGACAAAGGAAGGAGAGTAGCAGAGTACTCCTCTTCCACTTCTGACCAACATCAAAAATAATTGATAAAAATTCTTAATTTGATTGATTTTTTCTTTCCATTTCCAGGCTAGTTTACAGCAGGGAGGGAGAAGCAGCAGACAGTATTTTAAACCCATCAGTAATGCTGTGAGATGAAACTGAAAAGTTTCTAACTAACTGAAAGGTCTAAGTCTCCTTGAATGTTCTTTAGACACCCAAAACCCTAAACCCCAGTGGAAATCAGAGGGAATGATAGTCTTAAATGTCTAAATTACTTGATGGGGGGATAGCAGTTCATAAATCCCCTCTGATGCCTTGCAAAATTTTGTCTATTTATAAATGAGCTTTTTCCCTGGCTTTCCTCAGTGCCAATTGAGTGCAAGTGTTGGCAAGATCCATGCTAGTTTGTCTGGACTCTGAACCACTTTGCTGAATACTTAATCAAGATGCTCGACTCCCTCTCCCAACAGAAGCCATTTATACAGCAAGAGAATCAGCTGGTTGATGAAGCAGACAAGTGGAGCAGGGGAGAGGGAGCAAGCTCTCTGAATGGGATGAGAACAGAGCCACCGGCACCTCAAGAAAGTTTATCTGTCTCCAGTGCCAAGCACACACAGTGCTAATCTTTTGTTGCCATGAATATTCAAGCCCAGCTGCCAGCAACAGAGGGAGCAGCTGCAGTGGCAGAGCTGGCAGGTCCCCTCATGGTGCCCTCACTTGCCGACCCTGGCATCTGGGTCTGTCTGGGTGTGGGGAGGGGGAGATGCTGCTTGCATTGCAGACGACGAGCCATTCAGAAGCTCAGCTCCATGCTTCCTAAGCAGCAAGAAGTCAAGAAAACACTCATCCTGGAGAGTCCAGGGCTGTCTTCTCTTGCTAACATAGGTATGCTAGATGGTCCAGATGTTTGGGGTCATGTGAAGTCCTGGAGGGAAGAGGTGAGTCTGGGACAAGAAAGAGCAACATCTGGGGCAGATTGCAGAACTTCTGCTGCTGCTTGGAGAAACCAAAGTGAGACAAAAGCCTGCAGGCTTCCTGGAGAGCTAGACATACATAGGCTTGCATAGGCCCTAGGCAGATCACAGCTCTCAGAGCATATTAGGCAAAGGGACATATTTGGTAGCATGGCAGGGCAGGCTGGTGAAATGCCATTAGATGAATGTAGCACTGGTCCCAGAGAAGCTGGCAGGTGAATGCTGCTGCAATGTCGTGGAACAATTGAATGATTGTTGTCATCAAGGTGGCAGCCAGAAGTAGAAAGAAGCCATGAACTTTCCTCAGATGGCCAACTTTTTCTTCTGCACAGTTTAGGGCAGCATTTGAGGAACAGGGCACTGTAAGAGCAGCTCTTTGCCTCTGCATACTCCATAGAGGAAGAGAAATTCCCTGGAACAAGTGTTAAAAGACAACAGACCAGAGCAGAAATCTGTGCTGTCATGGCATCACTCTGTCCAGCACCAAAGTCATCTGAGGCTGTAATGACCCTGCCCTTGCATGGAAGATCACTGATACCCAGTTTGCTTAGATTTCCCCTGTAATGCACTGAAATACTCTAGGGAAAAAAGAAATGGGAAGAAAAAAAAATGAGATGACTGGGTAAGGCAAAACCAAGCTTCAAGAAGAACCCAAAGCTCATATTTCTTGCCACCAAACCCAGAGTGGTCACTGTCATGAAGCCTTGGGAGGCTAGAGACTGGTACTGAACTTGTCACTTCTGTGCATTGAAGAAGGTGGTTCCTGGAGCCCTTGCTATGGTCAGCTGTCAACTGCTGCCATTCAAAAACATTCACTCCCATTCTTCTGAGTCTTTAAGTCCCTTCAGGAAAGCAGAGACTCAGAGCAGCAATACATTCATGTTACAATGCCATGAGCACACCACCACTTAACCAGAAGTGCAAAGTCCCTGCTCTCTGGCACATAACTTCCTACTGAGCACCGGCATATAGCCACAAAACTGACCAGTTCTCCAGGCCTTCTTCTTACAGGATTCAGAAGTGTGGAGTGGTTGATATTGCTAGAAAAACTACTAGAAACAGAGATAGAGAGGTCTCACCAAGAGAGGGAACAGCCTTTGAAGGCTAGAGGTGAATATAGTGCAGTTACCTCTTGATCTACAAGAAAGTGGGGGTTGGGATTTTTGAGAAGATGACCAGACCTGGTGATCTGGGGTTTGCATCCCCAGAACAGTTTCTGTGGGAAGCCCATAAGGAAAAATGAGCTAGAACCTGTGCTGGGACACATTTTAGAATACTGCACGGACTAGGATGAACACTCTTAAGCAAGCACTTATACAGCACTGCAAAGAAAAAAAATAAGTGGTATTTTGATGCTGTTGAACTTGCCAGTCCTCCATCCTATCTGTATGCTTCCAAATTCAGAAAGAAAATATATTCTAATTGTATTCGCAAATAGGACATCTCTGACAAAGAAGAGAAAGCAGGAATAAAGGCAGGAAAAATCACATCTATCAAAACATTTCTTTTTGTTTTATGTTTTCTTTGCCTTTTAGGTTTCAAGTTTGATAAGAAAAACTAGTTTGAAACAATTAATGGTATGTTTTATATTTAAGTAGGAGTCATATTGATAAACATAAACATAATAGTACCTGCTTGAATAACCTAAATCTTGTGTAATTGTAATTTACCCAATTTTCTGGCAACAGTCTCTTCACAGTGTAAGAGTCCAGCCACCCCACAGTCCATTTGCCTGGCACATATCCCATTCAGTATTAGAATGGACACAGAATATAGATGCTTCCCATGGATTTATGTCTATCTTCGTCCCTAGATTGATATTAAATGATAAACAGTTTTTGGAAAAGAGCTTTATCCACAGCAAATCCACCTCCTCCTGCTGCTTCTTTTTCACACTAAGAGGTCAAGGGTTTAAAAACTGATTTCAGACTCCCAAGCTGTTACTGACAAAGTGCTGATATAGCAGAAGGAAGGGCCACGGCCGCAAAAGGTATCTTTGTTTGCAAAAATTTTAAATCACTTCTCATATTCTACCAATACTCTATTGCCTCCCTCCAGGTTTCACCTTGGATTGAACTACATCCTTCTGGCCTTAGTGTCATTCTATATATTTTTCTCCTGTTTTGTTTTGTTTTTTTTCTATATTTGAACATACTGGTTTTCATGAAACCCAGCAGCACTGATTTGTGCAGCCTTGCTCTGGGAGTCTGAATTACTTTAGCCAAAGTGTTCTTTATGATCTCTAGTTGCTTTGAAATGCTGTTCTGCACTCTCAAAAGCAATGGCATCCCCAAACTACCATGTGTGCACGCAGCGATGCTGCTGTGGCCACACAGCACGGTATAGACCAGATGAGCATAAAACAAGAATCTAGTACAATGAAAAGATGTGCAAAGTTGTACCTGGGCTCCCCTTGTTCCCTCTGGGACAGATTCAGTCTGCTCCAGATGTGGCCAGTGTCCAAGCTTGGCTACACAATGGGCAGTGCCAGAAACTGACTTTCTCAAGTACGAATTCATCTGATGGAGCTGTATGCATGATTTAAGACTACTTTGGGATAATAGAGGGTGGCCTGGTGGCCCCAGCAAGATACATTCCAAAATGAGAAAGCCCCTCAAACACTGCCAGTACGCTTGCAAGGCTCCAAGGAAAGAATTTGGAAGAGTTAAGTAACTCTCATCACAAAGTGCTGCAAAGGGGAGAATGGTTTTCAAGAGGGAGAGAAAGCAGAAGCTGAAAATGCATCCTGTTTCTGTTCTCTGGCAAATACACACCTGGGAATGGGTTAGGTGAGCCCTGAGCAAGGCAAATACTAAGTTGTTCAGCATAATCAAAACAAAGCTTTCTCTGGGCATGGTGATTATAGAAAGGAGTGGGGGGAAGGACGGGGGGGGTGGATGGGGTAAGGTGGATTCCACCTAAGTGGGAGAGAACAGTGGGAATTCCTGGGTTCACAACTTGAACTCAACTTCATGAGTTCTGTCAAACAACCTGTTCAGACACCTAACTCTTCACTTAGGCCAGAAAAATAATGAGTACAATTAATCAGCTATATTTGCAATCTGGAAATAGTTTGTGCATGTGTTGTGGTGGGAGGGAGGGTGTCATGCAGAGACTGGCAGAATTAACTGTGCTTGGCATACACATTAAAATTTCCCTTAATTCCTCCAGTTTAACATAAGATTAATTACACAGACTGAAAGTGTCTCATTTTTTGGTGATATGGAAGCTCTCAGCTCTGCATCCCACCCTCTGCTGGGGGCCAGTTCGAGCAAGACTGATGGGAGGAGCTTATATACTTGAACCCATTAGTTGCTCTTGGCATATTTGCTGGTCCCAGACAAGGTTTTTAGAGTGGGACTAAGAGTAAGTGGACACAGCTGGAAGGAGCCTAGCAGAAAAGAAGGGAGAACTAATGGGAGAATGAATATGTCACACATACCTTGAGTTGCAAAATACCTTGCTGCAGCCCTGACTCGAGGGCAACCAGTGACAAGGGGACTGATTCAGAGGGCTTTCTTGAGATGTTCTCAAAGGCAGGAACAAACAATACCAGCAACACTCCGTTCTATTCCCTCTCCTGAAATTCAGCACATGGTGCTCTTTACAGAGGAGGATGCACTGCTCTCTAGAGCCCTTTCTCCAGGGAGGCTGGAAGAACTCCCTCAGCCCCACGTTGTCTCCAACCCAATGGCCATTTAAGTTTGCTGAGCCTCCCACTGCTTTCTGCATGTCTGATATCTTTCTCTGCCAGGCTAGCCAGCGTCTGGCCTCTTCTCCCTGTTTAAATACAGGCAAGATGTTTTTCTGGTAGTTGTTTTGTAACAGTTTCTTAAGAGATTTCCTGTTTGGTTGTTTTTTTTCTTTTTTACCACAGATCAGTTGTTAACGCCTGTATATGCAAGGCAAGAAACTGCTCAACCCACAGTGGCACTGTTTGTTGTACCTCCTAATCTCTGATCACCTAACCCATTCTTCACTGGGAAGCAGGCCTGCATGCAGGCCTGCCAAAGAATGCTCAGACTGTGAAGTTGTCTGCTGGACTCTGCAAACAGCCTGAGAAAAGTTTGGAGAGAAGGACTGGACATATCCAAAGAACATCTGTCTTGTTTTTCGAAGGTGCCAGAAACAGAAAATGGACTCTATCCACTGCCTGGTGTGTGGCAATATTCCTTACAGTTTCTAAAGCACTTCCAATTTCCCATTCTGTAGAATTTCCTCCAAGTCTGCTGTCTCACACAGATGCTGCTGCAAATCACTCTGACACTGCTTTAACATCTTTAATCTTTTGTGCTAGAGTGATCCAGAGAGCAGAGGGTCTTATTGGCAAATTTAACTGATGCTTGCACAGAAAACACAAAGACCCTAATTCTAGATTTTCAAATTACCCTAGGGATTTCACATAGTTAAAGGAGATGTATCCTAACATCTGTAATTCTTTTCATTGCAAATTCTCATTTGCAGTCCTCCAGAAACTCTGTGCCCAGAACAACAAATACAGCCAAATCCAGCTGAACCTATACAAACCATAAACAGTGGTATTATTTTCTAACCAAGACTCAAGCAAAAAATCCAGTTCTCCCCAAAACAAGGATAGATAGAATTCCATGAGCCCTTCTAATGTCACAGGAACAGCCTGGTGCTCTGTGGCTTTTGCCCTCAGTGGAAGATGGGGCCACTGCCTTCTCAGATGCTGGGAAAGACAGGTCTTACAGTGCGCATAAATAAGAGGAAAAGATGGAGGAAGCACCTTCTGCACTCCATATGAGTACCAAATCTTACATTCATGAGTGTCTTTCACAATCATCAGTTGGCTGTTGGACCACTCTTTAGGAGTGGAATATCATGAGCCAGAAACCATCCAACACACATGCAAAGACAGCTCAGGAGTGCCCATCTCACCCAGCATCCCTTCACACTCAAAAAACTGCTGTTGCATTCTCCATGTGGGCAAGCAAGCAGAACTTGCAGTCTCCAGTTTTGCTCACAATTCAGACAACAGCTTGAAACACTGGTGGTAATGGTTCAATATAACTGTCTGCAGCACACAAGAATTCTTTGGATTCTTGACAAGTGACAAAGCTTCCATTTAGGCATGAGAAAAGAATGAGGGTGCATCACAAAGCTGGAAGGGAATATTTCAGATACTCTTATGCCATTCCTGCCTATTGCTACCTGCCTTACAGGTGCTTAAATGCTGATGTAGTTAAGCCGTGTTTCTCAGGTCTGTGTTTTTTAACTCGTGATATGTATTTGGCTCCAAGGTTTCCCCTTTGTCGTGTCAAATCCATCAATTAAAAAAACCTGGAGAAATCTGTAGGACAAGGCCTTGAAACTGAACTCAGCCCCAGTTCATCAAAGTATTTGAAAGTGCTGGCATTGAAGTGATGCCATAAATCATAGTAAACTGCTACACTGATCCCTGTCAAGCATTATGCCATGCCATGCCATTGTGATATGATCATTGATAGTCACATAGGTTTTCCCTGCTTCTATGGCATTTAGAACTTCAAAGATTTAAAAAAAAGAACAAAACAGTGGGGAACCTAAACAAGTGATCATTTCTGAGCCTAATCAACTAAAACAAATCCAAGTCTCTGTCTTGTTAATGTCTTAACTGTATAATTGTGGCCAGATGTATGGTGCCTATTTTTCAAAGTAAACTATATTTTAGAGAAAAAAAGACAATTTTGCAATTTGCTGATGCAGTACATCAAGCTAATGCCAGAGAAGAGTTGGCTGACATGCAAATTTTCCAGTTCATGCATCTTATGGGTAAATTATCATATGTAGGCTTCTATGCTTAATTCAACAGGAGAAACCTTTCTACTGGGTCACTAGAAAACTTTATACCATGTCTGAACAGTGATTGTTTGATGCACAATACAACCTGCCATTCAAGTACTGCATTGCTTGGTGCAATGCTATGGGACACAAAACAGTTTCCCACCTAGGTCCTCCACCTGGGAACCTCAAAAGTCCCAGCAGTGGCAGGTAGATAATAGGAATGTGGCTCAGGAGGGGTGAGCGAACTATGAAAGGGGTAAAGGCATTCCCTAACATGACACAGCTGCAAAAACATGCACCTGAGCAGACCAAGCCAGACAGGGGATTGAAGCTGGACTAGCCACAAACTGCAGTGGCGTTAATCCCAGCTGCCCCTGTGGCAGGTGACAACTGAGGCAGAGGCTGGGGTATTTTGTGTGCCTCTCTGGGGTATTTTGTTTGTCAGTCATGTGCCATCGCCACAAGAGCAGATGGGGCAGGGACGGCATGCAGGGACCTGCCTGTGTGGCAAGTAAATACACAGAGCTCATTCAAGACTCTTTCCCTGAATACACTCACTAGTTCACCCTCAACCCAGTCCCGCATGTGGACAGTCGGCAAATTTGGCCTCAGGCCCAGCCTTGAGGCTGCTCTTAAAATTCAGCGTTGATGCAGCGACAGTATCAGCTTTAGCGTTGCATGTCTCAGGAACCCGGCTTCCCTGCACGCACGCTGAGCAAGGCCTTCAGGCTTCATGCTCTGCTCCCACACATGGATACACCAGTCCAAACATTTTTCCAAGGTAACTGCTGTTTGCTCCTCAGAGGGTTGCAATTGCAGAGCAGAAGGAACTCAACCCTTCCCAACAAAGCAAGCTGCATGGAAGCAATATGTTAGCTTACATCAAACTGTCACTGCTGAAAAGGCAGACCTCTTCCTGGTGTGTTCATACATATAGAAAATCTGCATAAACATGCCACATGTCTAAGCACATGGACTCAGCCATATGCACCCATGAATATACACACGCTTCCTTCCGTGTGCGTGTATGTGTGTATGCATCCCTCTGCCAGCACCAGATTTCTGGCAGGAGCTCCTTCTGCCCTTGCCCCACAAACAGCAGGCACTAATTCTCCCATCTGCAGGCTTCAACCTTTTCCTTGCCTTACTTTCTTGACTGCCAGCAGAAATGCCCTCTCTTTACCTAGGCAGACTTGCAGTCTCCCCACCACTTCCTAAATGGTGCTTTTTAATCAAGCAAATTTTCTGTTGAAAGCTGGTGTCATCAGGAAAAGAGCTGGAAGGACCAAATGCTGAAGTGATTAGACAGCCTGTCCACATCCTGCCTCTGACTGGCATCCCAGTGGCACAGCTGGATATACCTGAAAGCCCCAGAACCACACATCCCAAGCAACAACTTGTCTCTGCCTTGACTTATGGTGGACTGTATTTCATACTGATGATACAAACACAATAGCAAAATATCACAAATAGGGGTGTCAAATATGCTGATTTCTATTTTTCTGTTTTTCAATTTTCCTTTTGTTTTCTAAATTTTTCTATAGGTTACTGTAATTTTGTGTAACATAGTGACACTTTGGTTCAAAGCCAAAGGCAGTAGTATTTTGAGGCAGTTGATGGTAAGGTTAGAAATTGGGTTAATACATTTTCAAAAACAGCCTTAATGTTAGGTGGTCATCTGCTTTCCCTATTAGATCAGTCTTTTTCATCTTTAGCTATGTTATTTAGCTGTATGTTATTCATGTGATTTCACAATTACTTGAAAACCAGACCCTGTTTCAGCACTTCTATCTTATGTGTTTCAAGAAACAGCATCAACTCCAGCCTCATCCATTTCAAAGATTAAACCTTCAGAGAGGACTGAATTGGGTCTAATTAAAGTAGAAACGCAAAAACACTTTCTTTTCCTGACTCTTCAGTTTTTTAAACCCATACAAGTGTTAAATTCAGTCTCAGGGTAGAGGTGGTGCAGATATTTATTCTGAATGATCGTTCACTTTTTAGAACTTGCAAACAAGAATGACAAATTTGAGATCAAGTCCTATAATATCTGTTTTGATAGCACTGCTGAATTAAAAAAGCTTTAATGACCAACCTGATATCTACTCAAACCACTTCTGTATAATTATATCAGACATGATTACTGTGCCTCATCTGCTTAAGAAAAACAAGTGAACACAAAGGAGGGTAAAAAAGAAAACAGAAAGTGTAGATGAGAATAATAGCAATTTTTTTTTCTTACTCAAAAATCTGTCTCAAATCTGGCCAGAATGTCTCTCCCACATGTTTTATCGTCCCTCCAGATCCTTACTAGGTTGTGTCATTTTAAAAACTGCAAGCTGGGACATCAAAGAAAGGTTAGGCATAAGAGGAAAGCAAGCACAGAGGGACTGTGAAGAATTAATACACAAAGACCTGTGGGATTAGTGGCTGGAGATTTAGGTCTGTGCCCAGTCACAGAGGAGATTGTACAAACAGGACAAGTGAAAAGATTTGCCTTGAATATCGGAGTTTCCTGAAGGGTTTTCTCAGCTCTGCCTTGCAGGATGGGAAGGCAAAGGCAACACAAGCAGATCTACAAGAAATTATAGCTCAGTTACTGCCCCAACACCACAGCCCTTCATCCCAGTCAGGGCTGTCACAAAGGCAGGTTTGGTTTTGTTGGGGCAGTTTGTTTTGTTTTTGGAATGATATGCTTTGTCCTTGAGATTTTTTCTATTCGGACAACCAACATTTGGGGCGATGCCATAGATTCCATCAATGCAGGAGACTGCTGTGCCTTTTCTTTCTAGACTGAGCCCCCAGCCTGAAAGACCAGCATGGCGTCTCTTGATCCTTCCAAATGAAATTAGGAAAATGGGCCGGCTGACTTGCATCTGCCCTATGCTGCATGAAAAGGCATTGCAGAGAGGGCACATTTGCTAGAAGCAATAAATGTAATTTCCTCCATGAATTAGCTGTGCCACACTGGCTCCAAAGGGGTTGAAGAGAGAACAAGAAAAGAACTACTGTCTCTTAAAATACCAGCCCCTGACTTATCAAAGGAAACAGGATATCAGGTCACACTTCAAAACCTAATGACAGTCATTCAGGGGATTTGATCAGACCCATTTCCTTAGCTCATTTTTTATGGGACACTGGGTACCTTAGAATGAGCAAGGAGCCCTCTGTGCCTTTCAGGAGAAGGTGGTTGGAGGATACACCAAGGGGATGAAGAGGAGGGCAAAGCAGGGCACTGGGTTGTAGCCCTGGCTCTGTCAGTGCCTAAAGTGACCTTGTGTAGAAGCAGGAAGAATTTCAGGTCGGCAGAATGTAATTACTCTGGTTGGAAATTTGCCAAGATTCTGGCATTAACATCCCTATGCCTCTAAAAAATGCCACAGGGCCAGAACTATAGATTTCTTCACAGCTGAAAAAAACAGCAGTGGAGAGGTAGAGGAGCCTGTAAGCTTTTTGAGCAGCTTGAATTGTTACATAGTGGGGGTTCAAAAGCAGTTAGACTTTCCAAATCTGTCTTTTAATTTAAAAAACATGAGAAAATTAAAGGAATATGGTGGATATTCTCTCCCCCACCCTTCCCCTCCTTTCCTCTCTTCTAGGAAAGGAAGAAGAAATTCCCACAGAACTGTGGCAAATACGTCCTGGTAAAATAGCACTCACAGATTATTTGTGTTTGCACCAGATTATTTCTTCCTCTCTGCTCCCACCCTCATTGCTTTTTGAAAGTCAGTCTCATTCAGGACAAAGTCTACAGCAGACAGAACAACACTCAATTCTAGCACTGTTCCAACAGTGACAAATATTGAGGAGTTACAGTACCCCCAACAAAACAAATACTTTTTTCTAAGTATCTCCTTCTACTTCGCAGCAGTTCAGGGGAAGCTGAACCGAGTGCTCTATGCTTGGCCAAAGTTTTAATAGCACTTCTGTAGCACAAGAGGTAATAACACTATTACAGAGTATTGGGTCCTGTTGTGCTCCATTGCAAGCAGAAATGTTTTCTACAACCACATGTGGAGGTTTCCTATAAAAGGTCTTCAAAATCAAGGGGCCCTTATCTGGTGCCAGAGAAGAGGAAGGGACACGCTAGCACAACAGCTGTACTGGATTATATTCATAATTCTCAGAAACAGAAACACTTTCCAGCATGCAAGTGCTTATTTT
Source organism: Neodrepanis coruscans (assembly GCA_013400695.1). Taxonomy (NCBI): domain Eukaryota; kingdom Metazoa; phylum Chordata; class Aves; order Passeriformes; family Philepittidae; genus Neodrepanis; species Neodrepanis coruscans. The sequence continues at coordinate 2,553 of VYZS01076486.1, read as the reverse complement.
TCAGGATTAGTCTTGAAAAGGTAGAATTGAATTCTTCCCTTTCCTGGCACACTCCCTGTGGTGGTTTTACCACAAATTCAGTGATTTTTTGGACTAGGGACTCTGAGAGAAGTCACAAACACACCTCAAAATGAAGAAAACACACAAATATCACAGTTTATTTCGCATACACACAAAAACCCCGACAATTAAAGTGCAAACAGACAAACAAATTAAGTTCCCAGGGCCCGTTTTTGAGGTGAGGATGCTCTGGAGATAGTGCTTGTCTCTCTCTGGCCCCCCCCCCGAGAGACTCCGGGGTAATGAGAAGGAAGCACGTAGTCTGAGGATCCCCTTAGCCGCGAGCCTCTGCCCAGTTTTGACTGAAGGAAAAACTCAAGAAAATTATAAAACTACGCACAACCCCCTCCCTCCTTTTTTCGTTAGCCCCAAGGAGGGATTTAGTGCTGAAA
>VYZS01076484.1:909-51800 GCA_013400695.1 Neodrepanis coruscans | reverse complement strand
TGCAGTTCACAGTGGAAGAATTACCATAACTGATTTGTTCTCAGAGCCATGCCTGTTTTGAGATGTTTTTAAGATGTCTAAGTTACTGGTTGTTTTTCTGCATGATTGTTTCCAAAGCAAAATGTGATTCCAATAAAAACAGTAATTGAATTTACAGTCCACAGGACAAATTGTTGTTTTAACAGAAACTTACACACTCAGGCAAAGACCTTATGTTTTAGGTCTAATAAAAAAGAACACAAGCTCCCCATTTTTTGTGGGGTCATATATTCTGAAAAGTTTTCTAATGTGGCATATTTAAAAAAAATCTATACTTTATTTTTTAAATTGGATGAGCAGTTTTTTTCCCCTCTTTGCTCTGGATCAATATTCCTTAGGTTGTGTCGGCTAGGGTTTTTTTAATGCAACCTTTTAAATATTAGTGCAGCTATTTTCTGTAGCATCAGCTGGGGGTGAATCAATATAGACAAGCCTATCCATATCTAATATACCTGATGACTGAGAGGAATTTGGAGAGAGCTCATTTCTCTGGTATTTGGTGCTGAGAGAATTCACAGAGCATGGGGCAGTTGTGTGAGGGGCTTGTCCATGACCAATCTTGCATGGAGAAAAGGCTGGTTTTTGAGGAAGTGGGTAGGAAGGGAAGGCTGTCCAAGAGCAGTGGCAGACAAAGGCAGGAGGTGGAACCTCTTTCCAGCATCAGGCAGTGACTGTGCTTTGCTGTGTCAACAGCAAAATACTGTTTTTCTGCTGTCAGACTTTCTCAGCAGGAGCTCCCAGTCACTTCTTGAACCTCTTTTGTTACAAAAGTTTTTAAGTTTTCCTAGATTTTTGGAATCTTCTTGGTGCCTTTCTCTTGTTTTGGGTAAAGTCTAAAGTCTGTNGCCCCCAAAGCAGGTGTCATGAATACCAGCCCCCTAAGCAATTTAATTCTTATAGGCCATTTTGTTGCCAAAGGCACACACTCTCATGCAAATTGGTTTTCTGAGACTATGAAAATGCAGCAAGTATTTGTAACATATTTGAAGACTGGTCCCAGAAAGAGGTACTGAGATACACCTGGCCAAGTGTGCTTTCACATTTTTATCATAAAGTTCTCAGCTTTCATATCAGATGTTTTCAGATTAAATGATTTGGAAAAAGAGATGTACAACAAAGAAATTTAAAGCTCCAATCAGACAAGATGGATGCCACCAAAATATTAGCCTGCCTGTTGTTTGTGGTGTTCAACAGAACTTACATTTTTGGTTTTCTGATGTGATCACATGAATAATAAGAAGGGCCTTAATTTTTTTTAAAGTATTTGTAGATCTAGATAGGTTACTGTGGTAAAGGTGCTTGTGTTTTTTTATTTTCGAAATGGCTTCAGATCCCTGTTAATTATGGCTGTACAGCCATTATAGGAGTTGGCTGTTCTTTGCTTGTTTATTTGATGGGTGGCCTTGAAGTGGAAAGGGGGGTTGGTACTTCGAAGGGTCCAGACATGCCAGAGTTGCTCTTTCAAGAACTAAAATAAATCCTTTACCCCTCCCCAAAATCTGTATGTATTTTTTTTAAAAGGGTTTCGCTAACCTCAAACATTTAAAATGATGCGACAGATCCAAAAAAATCATGAGTTGCTTAAAAATAATTGTTTGGTTCCTTTTCCTTGGAATCTAGTTTTTGGGTTCCCATGATTTATGTTTTCAATCTTTGCTCTGCAACCATAAGAGCTAGACAGTAACTTTATTTTTAAATGAAAGCTGAGATTCTCTTGTAATCCCATAACACCCAGCAATTTGGCAGTGCTAAATACAATATGAATTTAGAGTGACCATTCCAAGGTGAATCATTTAGTTATGTGTCCTCAGCTTAAAAGNTAAAGCCCTCTGGAATAGTAGGAGTTGGCGAGCTATTGCTGCAACTTGGATGTAACATCTGGAAAAAAAAAAACAGTCCCGCATAGTCTGGTGCTGGTAATGATCACTAAGTTCCTACAGTGATCATTTCAATAAAAAAGAGGAATATTTTGTATTTTAGCACCAGACAAAACAAGGAGCCTGGGAGAAGAAGCCAGTTTTCCTAGATTCCCCTAGGGAAAAGGGGAGGTAGCAGGCTGTGCCTGTTGTGGTTCAGGGAAGGTACATTAAGCAATTGTTATGTTCTTAATTCATCTTATTTGCTCTGACTATCTCTCAGTAGAGGGAACTGTCTTTGCACTTCCTACAAGGAGGGTTTAGGGGGTTGGCAAAGCCCCCAAAGCAGGTGTCATGAATACCAGCCCCCTAAGCAATTTAATTCTTATAGGCCATTTTGTTGCCAAAGGCACACACTCTCATGCAAATTGGTTTTCTGAGACTATGAAAATGCAGCAAGTATTTGTAACATATTTGAAGACTGGTCCCAGAAAGAGGTACTGAGATACACCTGGCCAAGTGTGCTTTCACATTTTTATCATAAAGTTCTCAGCTTTCATATCAGATGTTTTCAGATTAAATGATTTGGAAAAAGAGATGTACAACAAAGAAATTTAAAGCTCCAATCAGACAAGATGGATGCCACCAAAATATTAGCCTGCCTGTTGTTTGTGGTGTTCAACAGAACTTACATTTTTGGTTTTCTGATGTGATCACATGAATAATAAGAAGGGCCTTAATTTTTTTTAAAGTATTTGTAGATCTAGATAGGTTACTGTGGTAAAGGTGCTTGTGTTTTTTTATTTTCGAAATGGCTTCAGATCCCTGTTAATTATGGCTGTACAGCCATTATAGGAGTTGGCTGTTCTTTGCTTGTTTATTTGATGGGTGGCCTTGAAGTGGAAAGGGGGGTTGGTACTTCGAAGGGTCCAGACATGCCAGAGTTGCTCTTTCAAGAACTAAAATAAATCCTTTACCCCTCCCCAAAATCTGTATGTATTTTTTTTAAAAGGGTTTCGCTAACCTCAAACATTTAAAATGATGCGACAGATCCAAAAAAATCATGAGTTGCTTAAAAATAATTGTTTGGTTCCTTTTCCTTGGAATCTAGTTTTTGGGTTCCCATGATTTATGTTTTCAATCTTTGCTCTGCAACCATAAGAGCTAGACAGTAACTTTATTTTTAAATGAAAGCTGAGATTCTCTTGTAATCCCATAACACCCAGCAATTTGGCAGTGCTAAATAAAATATGAATTTAGAGTGACCATTCCAAGGTGAATCATTTAGTTATGTGTCCTCAGCTTAAAAGCCAACTGAGGATTTTTTTTTTTTGATGTCTTTTATTTTGCCTTTCTAAATAATCTGAAAATTGGCAGTAATTAGCTGGAAGCTTGTTAAAAGCAGTAGAAGACAACTGCAGCCTAGTAAAATCAGCATTTTTTTGTTTCTGGTATGTTAGGATATTCTTACAGAATCTAGGTATTAAGGCCATTCTGCATTAAGATATCTCTAGAGAGGAAGGCTTTGGTTGTTTTTTTGTAGAAGCACCCTTTTCTACTCAGTCAAGCATTAAAATTGGCAGCAGTTCCTGAAGTAGAAAGAAAATCCTGGTTGTTGCCCTCATATAGTTACTGAAAACAGTAAGAGGATATGTAAAAGCTTTAACTCTAAGGAAAAATATTTATAGCTGTGACAGTGTGTTTCCTTACAATAATTTATGGGCAAAATGTAGGAAAGGAGGAACACAAGCTATAAATAATATTTCTTATGTAAACATAATGGCAGTAGCAAATTCTTTTTATTTAAAAATTAATATTGATGTTCATTAATATAAATTACCACATTTCAGATGACTCTGATGTCCTTGAGGCCAGATGTCACTGACTGATTTACAGCTTCCTGGGGGGAGGAGGAGATCCTGTTTTGTCAATGTAGGCACCAAATTGCTTCAGATAGCTATTTTGGACTAGATTAATTACTAATGTATTGTCAACAAAGTCAATTCACATCTCAGCTCAGAAACATGGAAAACTCTCTTAAGAACGTACTAACTGGGATTTTGAAACGCAGGAAAAACAGCATAAAGCCTACCTTTGACTCACAGAACTTCTGTCTCATTTAGGAATAGTGTTTTGAAAACAACTGCCCAGGAACATGCACACAGAATTTCCATGTGCATCATTAGCAACTCAGGAACACACTTCAGAGGCAGAGTTTGAGGCTCTCATTGATCTTAATTCTACTTTTAATATGAATCCAATTGCATGCAGCGAGGGCGTTCAGGAGGAAGCTCTGCCACCTTAGTTACACCACAGAGAGCAGATAACTGAATCAAGTCATAAAGTCCTTGTCTATAGTATTGCTGCAAAATAGGATGGCCAATGTATTTGTAGAGCTCCCAGCAGCGTCCCAGGAGCCTCCTGTGGGAATGCTGGTGGGCAATGCCTCAGGAGGCAGGTGGGGAGGATTTGTTGTGTTTGCATTATGCTGGCAGGTTAAAGAGGAGGGATAAAAAAAGGCTGCCTGCTTTGAGTCAGTGCATCTCTGTCCATTAGGTATTCATTCAAATCCAACCACATGAAATACAGGCACCTAACAAACCATCTCTTGTAAATGCCTTTTATTCCACCCACTGAAATTCAGCACACTTATAAGGTGTGTGGCTGGGCATGCTTAGCATGAATAGCAAACTAATGTAAATCCTGTATTACAGAGTTTGTTTGACAGCAAATCTCACATATATGTGAGAGAAATCTGTGATGGTCTCTGGTAGCACAAAGTCCTATGGCATCCAACTAGAAACTGCACAGGTGATAGAAATATAGAGAGTAACTCACAAAGAGCTCCCTGTTTAAATGCATCTGTCATTCATATAAAATCAAATCCATATCCATGGACGAGATTTCTACAAGGCTGTAGAAATGGTCCATGATGAATAAGGGATCTATTTTCCAGTCCTTATAAGTAATTATTTTCCTGTGTTTTGTAAGATTAGCTACAGAGAATTTATGTTAAGACTGTGTGGAAAGAAGCACCAAATTTCAGATAATATTAAGCTGAAAAGGTAGTTTTAAAACATTTCTGTGATACAAAAGCCTTGTATCAAAGAGGCGCTCTCAGTCTCTTTCCTCGTTTATGAAATAAGTAAACATAAACTCTAAATTCTCATTTTCAGCGGGTATGTTAGTAAATCCAAACTGACCTTGACCTTAGCTTTGCTAATTTCCAAACTCAGATATTTATTCCTGGAGTAGATTGTTTCCCTTCATACCACGTACATAAATACTGCAAACCTTTCCAATGACTTGAATTGGAGTGTAAGTAAATAGCTGTTTTTAATCTACATAATATTTTGAGAGCAGACATTCTGTGCTATGACTATTAAGATATACCCAGCAGCCATTTCTATAATACCAAAACCTCTTATATATATTATTAAAAGTAACACTATCAGCCAGGGCTTGCTTTATGCCACAGAAACTTAAATAATAAAATACAGGGTGGATAAAATCTGCAATAATAGTAATTTAAGCAAAATTAATTTAAGTAACAGATAACATCTGGGGGAAAACGTAATGGTATATTGGTAAGTTATGCAAAGCTAATTTTATAGTAACTACCACATCTGTGGAACTCATCTATTAGAATACTTTACCAATCTTCTTTCCTGCCATTATCCTGTTTTAGAAATTTTCCTGTGTACTATTTTATTGTCTTTTCTCTGCCTGCATTTGTAAAAAGGCAATTTGCTTTCTCTGAACAACAAGGGAATTATGTGGGTTTATATACAGAAAAATATGACACTTTTTGTACTCAACCTGTCTTTATGCACACTTGTACTAGAAAGAATTCCAGAGCAGGATTGTGGCACGGGGCTGTCCATTGGGAGCAGTGTCTGCAGTTCTCTGCTGGCCCGATGCAACTGGGGTGGCAAAGTGAGGGTGACACTGAACACTTCCCAGTCAACCTCTACTGGGTGTCAGTGCAGACTCCGGCCTGCCCCAACCTGTCTGAGTTCAAGTGGCCTTTTGGCACCCCACCACCCCCAGGAACCAGTAAGAATATTGCTCTTAATTCTCCCTCCAGCCCCTTTTCAGATAAGCTGACACTGATACTCCAGTTACATTTGTGCAACTGCTTCACAATTCCTTTATGTTTGAGTTCCTGGGGACCCAGTAGACCACAGTGTGCAGGAAAATATTGCCAATTAATTTTAAGGCATTATCATCTTGCCAAACTCTTTCTCACGTTTTGATAGTTATATTGATTCAAGAGGACACTTTGAGTAATACATCTTTGTCATAGTGAATAATGCTCACATAATGACAAATCTTCAGGAATTAAAAAAAAGGAGGATGAAGTTTTTAATGTAGGTCAGTGGGAGTAATTCACCATAAATTTACTCAGACTTCAGAAACCAGCAACATATTTTTAAAGCCACTGTAACTGTATAAAACTTACTGTGTCTCCTTCTCTGTTTTTAAATAGATTTTACTACAGAGCCATTGGTGCTATTAAACATGAGGTTTTGTTCAAAGGAAACACAAAGACTTAATTGTATTTTTTAAAGGAAAGTATTGCATCAGAAGGATTCATTTAAATACGTTTGTTGGCTTCGGGCTCTCACCACAATTCATTCGTTCTAATTTTCCCCTGGACTTGTTAAGGACACAATGTATAGGAAGGAGCAATGCAGAATGGCATTTTTAGGTCACTATATTTTGGCTGTAAATGTAGTGGTGCTCATAAACTTGTTATTACTAAACAAAATGCTTCATATTCTACATTGAAGTTTCGCAGTCTTTTAAAAAAACTTTTGGCTGAATGTTGAGACTATTATGGCTCATTAAAGTGACTAGTTCTGCTGTAATTTAGTTATTTCTTAATGATCCAAGGGTTATTATTAGACATGGAACAGATGAGTAAAGAATGGCTCTCTGTAAAGAGACGCAGTGAGGTAAAAATATTATTCTAAAAAAACAGAACCTCTGAAAATCTTATCCATGCTACAAAAATATATTTGATCAGCTTGGAACTGAATCTAAAAACCTGGTCTATTGTTTTCTACATTATTTTATTTTTTCTTAAATTTGGAACAGAGGGAATAAATTAAATGATGGTTTAATCTAAATAAAGAAAATATTTTGAAGGAATAGGTAACTAACCAACCAAAAATATTATTTTAAGGAAGCAGAAAGTAATTGTGAATTCTCATGCAGTTCAGCTAATATTTTTAATAAGAAAATACAAGGTAAGAAATCAGAGAAAATAGATACAGTTTCTAAGTCAAAAGAGCTCTAGTTTAGAACAAAATAAGAACTTGAAAACAAAGCATCTTTTTATCAGAAATAGAGTTTAGCTCAGCTTTTTCATTTTGATGCAAAACCTAAACTGTCTAGCTGTTCCTTTTGTGAGTCTGTAGGCAATAACACAGTGCTGAAAATTTGAATTACAAGCAATAGAGGAAAATGCTTCTATAAATCTGTTTTTCTCCTCACTTATAATCTGCAGATCTTTCTGTCAGCCTTTTGGCTTTTTATAAACATGGGCTAACACTGTCTGCCTTCTTTAGTGAGCTCACACATGACAGGGAATCTTAAAGATAGTGACAGAGTCCAAACAGAAGTTCTGAAAAGCTTTTAGTACTACAAAAGAGACTTTTAATATAATAAAGTGGCTAGGTCCCACATTTTATCTTCAATTTTTACTATCACTTCTGTAGATGTATAGCACCTTTAATGTTTTTCAGTATCTTTAACTGTAGCAAGTAACAAAATAAACCAAGTATCAACCTAGCTATGATTTCAAAAGTATGAGGAAATTAATTTATGGGAGCTGCAATTACCCTGATGTGAATTAATGTCGTTTACTTACACCATCCAAGCAAAATCCTGTTTGTAATCGCTGACTCAGAACTGGAACATCTGCCTTGTATTCTCGATGGGCACTTCCCCTTGCAGAGGCCCCAAACATACCATTTCAGTGTTATACCCTTCCTTGCTTGTTCAAAAAATGCCTTTTTTCACCCTATTTGGCACATATGTTCTCTGTCATTTTTTTTTTTTTTTAAATAGGACACAAAACCTTGTCCCTTTAGAGGATGCAGGGCTTCCTCCTGCATTAACTCCTGAGAACCTGAGCATGGACCAGGTGCTTCATCCAGCTGCTCCAGAGGGGAAAAGCCATTCCCTTTTCAGAGTATTCCTGGATCTGCAGGTCACATGCCAGCAGATATCAGTGGGGTTCCCATGTTCAGAGCAAATGAGCAAGGTTGATGAAGCAGCAAAACTGGGACAATTAGCAACTCTTAAATTATAGTCATGTATTAAAATATTTTTTTAGGGCCTTATTTGATGCAGCATCACTAAAACTTTACTCCAACTGACTCCTCTGATACTGCCCTGTAATTCCAAACTGCAACAAGATCCCTGTTCAGAGGTGACAAATTTGCATTGGGAAGACGGCACGTTACCTAAGCACCGTGTTTTCTAAATGTAATTATCCACATGAGTAAGAAGCTGTAGTGTTATGAAATTATGAAAATCATCTGTTCTTTCCAAGTATTATAAAGAGGGCCCCTTGGGATACAGCTAGAAATTAAAGCTGATCTATAATCATTTTCAGAATGCTTTCCAGTTTTGAGCACCTGGATAGTAACAGAAAAAGTATTGTTTTTTATTGTTTGCCTGCCATTTCATTTTAAAAAATGAGCAATAATTAAACCTGAATTACTTTTTTTTTTCCTAGTACTGGAAGGATATGGCTGAACTTGACCTATCTGGGACAGAATTTGAGGTAGAGGGTTTTGTCCCTTTTAATTTATTTTGGGGTTTTGTAAGCTGTTTTCCTATGAATTCCCATTGGAGCCCAGTCACTGATGACATTTATTCCCCTGAATATAATATGCATTCTCTTGTAAGATTGAATGAAATTACTTTTAATGCATTAATCAGTCAGCAGAGGACATTTATTTGAGTCATCACCTCTAGGCTCTCGCCCCATGCAGCTTCATTGCCTCAGGGTCTCTCTGCCAACCTGGGCAGTTCAAGACAGACCCTGATGGTCCCTGTCAGAGCAGCAGTTCCCAAAAGCAGCTCCATATATTGTTGCAGGTCTTTGGCTGGCACTGTTTGTTCTTGTAGGGAGTAGGAGGATGTTCTAACATGTCTGTTTCTTGTGTCTGTTTGCTGACAGGAGTCTGATCAGGAGGATAACCTGGAAGAGCCCTGTCCAGATGCACTGTGGGACAGCACTGAGGTACTTTACTAGAAAGCTATTCCCTAATTCTGTCTATGGTTAATTAGCTAGCTCAGCCTTAATGAATATAAACTGTATTCGTGCTAAAGCTGGCAAAAAGCACATCCATATGCTGTAAAAATGTGAATTAGCCTCTATAAATAACTCCTAGTTTAGTCAGCTTACATGTGATAAGATAAAAAATATTCAGTAATATAACAACAGACATCTACAGCATTACTATGTGTCAAGAAACATGGGCCAAATCCTGCTCTCAGTGATGTCAGTGATAAAATTCCTTCTCAGGGGTTCAGGACCAGCTGCTATGTGTATATGCAATGTGTGCTTAATATAATTTGTTAGATACATCTGTGTTACACATCCTTCAATCTGTGTAAGAAATAACACATTTATGCCAGTTCTAGGCTTTCTTTGGTAGGTGTGCGACTGTACAAGAACTGCATCAGTGGAACAGACCAGACTCTGAGGAGTCCATGATTTCTTTCTGTGGGGTTCACGAAAGGGAAGGAAGCTATTGTCCGTGGACTTAAATGGGAAATTACTGAAAGCAAGCCAGCTATGATGGAGTTGGAACTGGTGGAATTTGTTCTGATTTGCAACAACCAGGTGGCATTAGGCACCATGAACTTTAGTTACAGCACACTAGACACTATTGACCAAGCAGCAGTTTAATAGATATCTAATATTATCTGAAAATACTGTGATATTGATAAATTGCTTTACATGGACTATGCATGAATGGAGAATATAAATTAGAATAATGATACCATCATTATATCTATTGATTTGATTTTGTATTCCAATTCAAGATGTCTTTAGTAATGGGCCTATGTTGTCTTGTTCCTGTCTCTACCTATAGAAAAAATTAAATTTGGGGGTTTCACTTGACCTCGATGCTGTTAGTATCAGTGCTAAGAGGTTTTTTTCTTATAAAAACTGCACAGACAAGAAAAAAGCTTTATTTTTTTCTTCTATAATCTCCCTTCATCTTTTAAGTCTCCCACCAATGAATCTTTTTCACCTAATTTCTCAGTTTCTTGACCTCTGCAGTCATCTTATAATTAGATTTTTACCTGATTCACGATCAAATTCATATTGTTTTTTCTTTATGTGTGAACTGTGATTTCACGATCTGCATTATGTTCTAACATACGCATTAACAAGGCAGCTGCTGCTGTAATTGAGTCTAGAAAGTAACTTCTAGCCTGATATGATAGTGCTGACTCTCAGTGGTCTCAGGAGCAGCCACAGTGAAGTATTGTGGCAGCTGATTTTCACTGGTAGGATCAGTGACAGAGGGGTGTGAAAACTGGAGAAGAAAAGGCATCTGGAGTGGCTGGGAGAGGATTAGCCTGCAGGATCAATGTTCCACAGCAAAGCAACTAAGTACACACCTAATACACAAAGAGGTGAGGATGTACTTGTTGATACTTGAGGCTGAATTGAATATGATGAAGGCTGTCTCCAAAGATACAAAGTTGAGAGAGAAATTCCATTCCTTTGCTTTTAACCTGAGCTACTGAGAACTTTGAAAATATTTTAGATGTAGTTATCCATTGATAGATTGCAAAATAGCATTAGGAGGGATTTCTAGCACTGGCAAACCACAAAGTTCCTAAAATGTCAAGTTACTGCAAGCTGGGACAAATCCAATTGCTTTATCAAAATTTCCTGAATGTAACTCTTAAATTTTGGAAGAGTTTATGTAGAGTCTGTAAAGGACCTTTCATCCTGTTCCAGTTGTTCGAACAAAACTTGGTGGTTCTCATTGCGCTCCTTGCATTTCTCTTGTCTTTTTGGAGTAATGAATGCTGATATTGAGAAATATATAAATGACCCATAAACCTCCAATATTTGTGGCCCTTTATCCAGTGATCCCACATTTCTAAATGCCAGAGAATCAGAGACATCATCAGACACATTATCACTGCCAAAGATTTCACTAAAATTTATGTCACAACCCTTGTACCTTCCCCACAAATGTTACATTGCAAATTAAACACTCAATGTCTACAGCAGTCTGGCTTTCCAAAATGAGATACACATTCATAATTGTGCTTATAATTAAGACAGACAAGCAGCATCACAGAAATATGGTTTTTTATTGTTAATTTTCAGTAATGCTTTCTAATTCCAGCAATGTTTCAATAAAACACATTACACCAGAGAACAAGCATCTGCAGCAAAGGAAAACAGTGGCAACAACCAAATCCCAAAGCAATTTTTCTGATTTGGTGTCTGTTGGTAAAGGCTGTCTGAGAGAACAGGCAAATTAACCTATCTCCCAAGGCAAGGTTACGTGAGGAATGGCTGTCCCAGAGCACTTCCTGCTCATGGCAGCCGTGCCATCCGTCGGAATTGTGCACGGCAATTTGATAACGTGTTATCACGTAAGTACAGGCGGGAACACCGTTATGTCTGCAAAACAGGAAGGTGTGGAGGATAATGTCTGTCTTGCTGCACTACGGTGTGTCAAAACCACAAAGACAATGTGCAGCCTCAGATAGCTCCATCATAGCCACTTCTTTCTTCTGATTTTCTTTACAGGTAAACGGAAATGAAAGGGCGCTGTTATAGGAAGAAGCTTGGACTCCAAGAACAGAAAAATTAAAAACTCCTAAATAGCCAGATAAGAAAGGTGATGCTGGATTTTACAGGAATTAGGCAGTAGGGGATGGTACTTACAGAGTTGGCTCCCTGCCTGAACATAATTATTTCTGTATAAAGGAAAATGGTTCTGTTAACATTTACCTAGAAATAGTCCATCCCAGTTCCTCAAATTTACTGTGTTCTGCCAGTGTTGTTGTTTAGTTTAGACTTAAGTTGAAGATTATAAACAGAAGGATATGTAATTAAAACATGTTAAAGTTCAGTTTATTCCTGAATAGAAATCCTAAAAAAAAAAAAAAAATCTCTGCAGTTTCGTTCTCTATCCTTCTTCCGGTTGTGAAATATTTAACAGTTTCTGCTTTACACCTATGGTTTTTTCAGGAAATGTTGCTACAAGGAGAATACATAGAGAGAAAACATCATTTTGTGGCACTGCAGATATAATACGGAGAGAATTTAATTAACATGTAATTACGCACTTTTCACTGTAGCGATTCATTAATAATATGTATATTATTTCATTTTAATTTGCTTCCTAAGCTTTAGAACAAATTAAATAGCTAACACTTCTTTCTTTCCACCATATTAAAATTGCATAAATGAGTAGTTTGTACTTCACTATTCCCAAGAAGAGTTCCTTTAGATTTCAGTGGAATTTTTTCTGGAATGCATGTAACCTTTCATCTGAGAATGTTTCCATATTTTGTCAGACATTATAGAAACGTTTCATACTCAAAAGGAATCCAGCCAAATAAATGACCTCAGAAGAACCGGTTTAACATCTATGTTTCAAAATTGTAGCCTGTATTTATTGTGTCACAGAACTCTGTGCCCTAGAAAGCATGTGCAGTACAAGTTATGCTTTGAAGAATAAAGGCTGGATTGGATTACATGTAGTGGAATACTTGAGAAATAGAGTGGGTTTTTTTCATTACATTTTCAAGTTTGTCTCCCACTAGGTAAAAAGTTAGTTTTTGTTTCATTTCATCTCCATTTTTTGATGGTGGTGAATTAAAAAATTGGCAAACTTGACTCAGCCCAGTCATAAGGAGAAAATATCTTACAACATTTTTCCTAAAGACTTGCAGGGGCTGCTCCCAACAGGCGTGGGGCTGAGCGTGCAGCCAGAAGGGTCGTTCCCACGCACTGGGGGAAGTGGTCCCACAGCTTCAGATGACATCCAGTAGCTGTGCCCAGGCACCAGTAGCCAGGGTGTGGTCTACAGGGCATGTCAGATGTGGGCACAGAGCTCTTGTAAAGCAATGATTCAATGTATGAAGTGGACAGAGTGTTTTACTGGGTCTCATGCGCTGAGAAAGATTCTTCCCCCAGTATGTGATAAGGAGAAGTAAGCTCTGTAATGATTCACTTCCAAGTTTTCTTGATTGCTCTTTCCAGTGCTGGCCAGCAAATTAGTGAGAGCTTCCTTTCAGCTGTTAAAAGCTAACTGTTCTGCTTTGAACACTGAGGGAATTCCTGAAGCATTATTAGTTTTACCTTTTAAAAAAATTCTGATTCCTGTTTGATTCCTTTTGTTGTTTTATTGCTGTGAAATATGACCTTTTTTGTTATCAAAACTTTCTGAAATCAAAATGTCCTTCACTTTAATACATAAATCCATCTCCCAACACACTATGCTAATGTCACCATTTCCCAGGTTTTGAGCTCAAAGGTTAGAACAGAACTTTTGAAGAGAGCTGTCCATATGACAAAGAATATTTTAAATACTTTTTAGTGAAAATGTATCATTGGCAATTTAGCATTGTTTAACACTTCAGACCTAAATCTGAGGACTGCAATGTTCCTGCTGTAGTGCCAAGCAGAAAGAGACTGTGATTTATGTCAAGACCAATGCTAAACAAAGGCTTTTGCCCATAGCTCTTTCTCTCTCTTTTCCAGATTTTGTAGAACCTCTGGGAAATTTTAAAGTGCTTTGAAGATGAGAAATTGTATATGAACATCAAGTAATACTGTGATGATTTGTTAGCAGTCAGTACATATGCGTAACAGCTGAGGTAGTGCAGAAATCCAAAGTGAAGTCCAAATCCCACAAACCATATTTGTAACCATCTTTCTGCTGAACTAAACAATGCTACCAATAAAAAGTAGCCCCCGGCATTTTTTGGGAGTGGGAAGGAGGATGTTTAGGAGGCTGAAGGAAGGAGGATGAGTAAAAGGTAGACATAACATCTCTCTTAAGCAGTCAGAGTGCATGTTCTGACACAGCATATGAATATTGAATTGAAGAATCCTTTAATGTCTTCAGAATGTTAATATGAAATGCAAAACGTCATGCTTTGGATAGATGGGTAGGAACAAAATGTTCAGATGCAATATGGTGCATTAAAAACAGTCTCCATTCTGCATTCCTGGCTTTTCCATTGGTTTAAATCAGGCTTGCTGTTTCTCCAGTCTCTCGTGCCATGTTGAGTTACTGCTATAGTCATCTCTAAAAATAATTATGCTGTCATTCCTGGGACCTACAGTTGACTCTTTGGTATAGCAATCTTTGGTTACTTTTTTTGCCGCACTGTTGATGTAGTAAAGTTCTTTACAATGCACATACATAGCATAGTTCCTAACAGGTTCCCACCCTACAGAGATCTCAATTTGGATCAGACAAATCTTGTAGAAAAGAAAGGAAGAGGTGTCGTGTTCTACCTTGTCTGCCAGAGAAATGGTGGTTTTCCAGGGGTCAGAGGACAGATGAAATAGTATATTTTCTCCTATATAATGTATAATATTGATGCTTTTTAGCATCTCCGTGGAAAATTCCTGGTCTTTGCTAGCATTTTATAATGATACTGTGAACAACTAGTAATTATCCTCTAGTAAATGAAAAGCTCTGTTTTCAGGCAGTGCTCTCCTGCATTATAGTGACAGCGTGATGGAGGTTTAGAAGGAAAACAGGTTTTCTAGTAAGAAGCTGGCTTGAAAGTGATGGAAAAGGAGACAAAAAGAGAAAAGAGTTTTTACCTGTTTCACAGTGTTTTGTCATGACCTTTTCTTCTCAAGCCTTGCTTCTCATCTTCTGTGCCAAAACTTGATTTGAATTTGAAAATTGCCACATTGTTTCCTTCCTAAAATTGTAACTGGCATTCCTAGAAAATTTGCTTTCCCAGAAAAGCCACGGTGCGTGGGCTTCAAACTCAGCTTTTTGCAAGTGAGAAAAAGATATTTTCTTCAATAACCTACACTGCCAACCTGACCACAAAACATGGGCAGAGTCAGCATTAGCCTGTTTAAATCAGGCTGTTCAGCAATGATTCAGCTGACCAAATGCATCCATCCAGGTTTACATGTTGTACTTACCTAAAAAGCCTCTGGAGCACCTCTGCTTCTCCACCACTCTTCACAAGGAGGTGACAGCAGCGACAAAACAGACAAGCAGTGCTGCTTGCCACAAGCAGCTCAGAACTGAATGCAGCATTTCAGCCCATTTTGTTGTGGCACTTTGAGTGTGCAAAGCAAACTCTGGGCTCCAGCAGTTGAGGATTCAGATCACATGTACCAAAAAAAATAGTCAAAGGATAGTTGCAGTGACTCATGTAATTGAGAGTCCCATTCAGATGCAGAGCATTAAACAGGACATAGAATTAGTAATGTTGCAGAAAGAACAGAATGTAAAATATTTCCAGGGTAGAAACAACCTGACATTTTACATAGTGGACTGCTTTAGAGCACAGTAGTGCTGCTTTAGAGCCTATGCTCTTGCTGACTCAACAGAGAATGCATTAAACTGGAGGTTTGTTCGAGCAGAATTCCACACTCACAGGGTTGCCTGGGCCTACTGGGAATTGTGTGTATTTTGAATGTGTTTTTGAATGTTTCTGCAGCTGATTCAAAGAACAAAAAAGGAAAAGGTGAGTTGCTACAAGCACCTCAGCCAGGTAGGGTAGGGAAACAAGAGGAAAGATCTGTGACAGCAAGAGGCTATGAGGAAGAATGGTCAAAAAAGGTAACTCACCTGAACGAGGATGGTACTCCTCTGTTTCTGGAAGAAGGCTAGTGGAACTGTATCAGTTTGGGATGCTGATGTGGGTGGTGATTCATGTTGTTTGAATGTTGTTTGAAGCACAGGTGAGTCCGTTCCTCCAGTGGCTGTGAAGGTGGCCTCAGGATTTTGCCTCCCTTCACTGAAATTGGTCTATACGAATATTTCAGGTTTTAATTTTTGTCTTTTTAGCCCTTTCTGAAGAGGTCTCATACAACACTTCCTTGACATTTGAATCTTATGTCTTTCAAACTCCAGCCAAGACAATTTCCTTGTCTATTTTTATGGTCACATTGATTGTACCATAAGAAATGTCATTTCTGGACAGAGCAGGATCTGAGTATCCCAGAGTCCTTCCTTTGGCATTGGCTATGGGAGATGCTTAGGGAAGAGTATAGGAACAGGGCATCCTGAGAGTGATCCACTGAATGAAGGCACACCCTTCCATGGATTGGTGTTTTAGAAACTTGTGGAGCCAAAGTATGTACCCAAAGTCATTGGTGAGTTGAAATCAAAGAACATAACCTCAGTGAGTTTGTCTAGTCCTTTTTTGACCTCAGTTTTTCTCCTGCCCACTACACTATTCAAGGGCAACAAGTTCACACTAGAATTCTGTGCTGGTGATTAATCCTAGCTGTAGTGGATACTCAAGTTTTCTCATCTCAGAGGCTTTCTGGATCTTCACCTTTGCTGGTTGCTTGTGTGTGTTGAGGTGGAGTGAGTGGGTAACCATGAAGCTGCTCCTCCACATAAAGCAGGAGCAGCTGAGATCCAGGTAAGAGAAAGTACACGTCAGTCTCTGCAAGACTCAGCCAGAATTTCTGCCACCTGCCCTGTTACTGTTTGTCATTTTCATTTTGTGCCGTATCTGACTTGGATTAATCCTCTGGAGCAGAGATGCATCATTCAGTCTTTATCTCTGTGTCAAGGGACACACACGTGGCCCTGCCTGAACAGAAAGATACTGACAAAGGGAGGAAAAATGACCATCTTTGGTCTGTCAGGCAGACAGCAAATAGTTTGCTATTCTAATCATCAGAGCTAGTTTCTTTGGAGCATGTAAGTCATGAATTACCATGCAACTCCAAGAGGAAAACTTTGCCCTTTGATTGTTTTCCAAATAAATGTTCTCAATTTCTTTTCTGCCAAATTCATATTACAGATCATGCTAACAAATTTTCCCAAGCCTTCTTGACCTCCT
The DNA here is from genome assembly GCA_013400695.1 of Neodrepanis coruscans. Lineage (NCBI taxonomy): Eukaryota > Metazoa > Chordata > Aves > Passeriformes > Philepittidae > Neodrepanis > Neodrepanis coruscans. The sequence goes on along the minus strand of VYZS01076484.1, from coordinate 34,842 downwards.
CTGTTCTTCCCAGTAGTAAAAGAAATTTTACTCATTGCAGAGAGATGTTGAAGATTGCTAAATTTTGCTGATTTAGGAACAGAGTGAATGAAGCAAGCTTAAAAATATGTAGATAACACGTTGCAGAATGCAGTTGGCTCCACTTATGAGGAAAATAGAACTTGTGATATTTCTGCTGCTTGACAGTGAATGGTCTGATAGTGCAGTAGTAGCTGGGGGGCTGGAGATGCTCCCTCATGATGAGGGCAGAAGTGTGTGTATTATACTGGGGAGTCCTAATTTAGGAAGATACTAGGTTTGGTATGGTATATTTTTCTCTTCCTTTCTTCCAGCAAATCTGTGCCTGGTCTTGCCAAAGATGACAAAGTAACAGTGATGCTTACTGCATTGCTTTGCACACAGAGTGTTATATTGGTTGGAGTTTGGGGTACTCAGTGTTTAGTAGCATCAGTTCCTCTATTACTGACTCACTTACAAACAGCTGAGTGAGCCTATCAAGCCTCTAGCCTGAGTTAGGATTTTGGGTTGTTTTTCTGAATGAGCAAGGTGAGAGAAAGCACCTCTTTACTGTACTTCCCTGCTGTTCACGATTACGGTTGTGTGTAATTGCCACAGGGCAGTTTTGCCACTAACACCAATTTTTAACTATAGTTTTCTTACCAGGTGGCTGTTAGGATAAAAGAGGGATTCAGATTTTTGTGTTGGTTTTGCTCTGAAATCATTCCAGCCTTTTTTTGAAATGTCACATTTCAACTTAACAGATCAGCGGATCATGCAGCTCTGATGCCCCAGAAACCATATCCAGTGACATACTATAAAAGCAGGACTGATACAGATCTCTTGACTGCATTTCAAAGACATACCTTTGGATTACAGGGTTGCAGATGAGACTTTAATTCTGTAGAACTCAGTGGAGAGATGTTCATTTGCTACCAAAGACTCTCACATTAATTTTTTTCTCTTCTACTCTAATTTTCTGTGAGTAATACAGATATGGGGGCTGATTTTCTATTGAAGTAGTCAAATCAATTATTCAAGTGAATTCAGTTACTATCAATGCCAATATTTCTCTGACATTATTATTGCATAGGGCTACATGAAGGCATGTCTTTGTTATATATGTCAGCTTTTGATATTGTCTCCCAAATATAAATTACAGAGATGGTTTTTAAGCCTTTCGTCTAAGTTTTGCTAACTCCATACTCAGACAAAATGCCTCCTGATCTCGCTAGGCATGTTTACCTTGGTGTGGCTCAAAAGTGACAGAGATGTGCTTGGGCTAAAGCAGCAGTGGGAGCCTGTGGCGAGCTGGAGAAGCTGAGCTCAGGAGCCAGGAGACTCCAGCTGAGCCCCCTGCTCCTCCTGATACATGCTGAAAGGTGGGTGCAGGGCCTTCCAGCCCACAGAGAAGTCTCAAATGCACTGGTGATTTTCTCCAAGTAAATACTGAGCTTTAAGCATGAGTCGATCAGGCTCAAAGCAAGAACTAGGATCTGTTTGCACATCCCTGCAATATGTTCTGAACAGGTTAAACACGTATGTGTGTGATGTTATTGAGAAACAGAGTGATTTAGGTGGATGCACTTTATTCCCCAGCTCTGTGTCAACAATCAAAAATGGGCTTTCAGATTTATTAGATCCCAATCCTGCACCTATCTTAAATCATTACCATATAATAAGGACTCTATATGGTACATTGTCAATAAAACCATTGAGAAGATTACCAATCGTCTAGTGCAAATGGAGAGCACTGTAAATGATTTAGAGAATACGTGTCAAACGTTAAAGCTATCTAATACCTCCTAAAGTAAGTTGATACTCATAAATCTAAGATAAACGACCTGTAAAACCACTTAAGAAGAAATAATACTCATTTAATCAGGCTTCCAGTGGAAAGACTAGGTAGGAGAGCAATTCATAAGGAATTATGAAATCTCTTCTAATTCAGGACTTTGTTGATAGAGAATGCAAACCTACATTTGATAAGCAATTTTAGTTACTTGAAAATACTGTTAAATAGCACTACATTCTGGTCCCAATGAAAAAAAAAAAAAAAAGATCAAAGGGCATCACCTTTATGGGTTATCGAGATCCTGTTTTTCCAGATTCAGCACTATGTGTATCAGATGGAGATGTAAGGGGTATTTACTGGAATTACTGTTTTACTTGATCACAGGGATGGGGTGTTGGATTGGCTTCTGTTGGTGTGGCTGTCCCTGTTCACTGATAATTGTAAGTTCCTTAATGCATCCCCCTGAGAGGAACAAGTCATCGTTTACTGGGACAAGCTTAGTAAAAATGACAGTGAAACAAACACCATATTTTCACATAGTTGAGCCGTACTTGTACAAACTTAGTCGGTTGAGTTTAGCAATATTTTCTGCACTTTGATCCTGAAGGAAATTCTGTTTCTTTTACTACCTTTTTTTCCCCAGACCTATTTGAAAGGTGGCTAAATGTGGGCGGCAGAAAAATTAGGTCATGATTTTCGCTGCCAAAGTTCCGATTCTTCAGTTCTTGTGCAGACAAAAATTCCATTCTCTTCAATATGTATCTAAGGCCACTTGTTAATTCCTGTTCATCCTTTTGGCTTTATTGCTGCTCAGAGCTCAGCGTCACTGGTAGCATTTATTTGAACTTGACGCAGAGCTTTTCTTGAAGCGACTGTAATGGTATATTTAGCCATGGAGCAATCCTTCCAAAGAGCAGTGTGCTGTGACTCATGTGACTCTGCTGCTGCTCTGTTGACCCTACCAGACTTACTCATCATTTACACAGTGGCAAACTAGATCAGGTTCTGGCTTGATGCCTTATTTCCCTTGATGCAAGAAACATGCTACTTGCACATGCATTTTACTTCAGTTCACATTTTTTAAGATAAACTGGAAATCCAACTTCTTTTCTCTTACTGTGAGGAGTAAGGGCTCTTAACTGCTTCTGTGAGCGGAACTGGTGAATGAAATGCAAATGCATCTCATCCATACATAACTCATTTATACTGCAAAAATAACCAGGGGATGGCATGGTTGTGGTTAAAATGTATTATCTATCACCTTCCTTCTTCCTTGCCCTCACAGAGGGCAAAACATAGATGCAAGCACACTAGTGCTTGCTATGCAATGGCTGTAGTCACACCAAGCCGTAGCAGTGGTGTTTGAATCAGTTGGGTTTGTAATAAGGGTTGCAGCCTTGGCAGCACATTTCCATTGGTTGTGAATTTTTGAGATACTGAATTCTGTCTGAAAAGAGCTTGTTGATTTACTTTCTGCTTTCTATTCAGCTGGCATAAAGCTAGAGTCGTTTTACTAAAATACCAGTTAAACCAAGCATACATTAAGGAAAGATCATTTCAGAAATCTGTCAGCCTTGGGAACATTGCTTTTCTATTCCCTTAGAATACCTAGGAGTAACTGGGTTTGCTACTCCAGGGCAGAGCAGCTGTTGCCTGTATGTGTTGGATTTGCATTGTGTTGGGGAGGGGCTGGTATTTGCTGTTAGTTTAAAAATATTAAAAATCGGAAGCAACAGCTGAACTAACTTTTATCTGGTAGTTACAAGAACTGCAGTGTCTGGCTGTTGACAGGGAGCAGGGGAAAAGTCATACATGATTGAGAGCTGGAGAAGCCTCTGAGAACTGGGAGCTGAAGCCTTCAATCATGTAAAATGGCTTGTGAAGGGTGAAATTGCTTGGAGCTGATCAATTTTTATTTAGATGTCAGTGCTTTTTAAAATCTATGGGGTTTTTTAAGCAAACTCTAAGGGACAATAGAAGAAGGGTGATGCCCAATGACTGGTTATTAGTTACTTTATGGCAGTCAGGTAACAGTTATTTTGTGGATGTCAGGTAACCAGTTAACTGGTTATTTTATGACGGTTTATCTTGACAGGTCTGGGAAATGTGGGTGGCTCGGAGGAGTTGGAATCATTGGGATCTGATTAGTTTGCATTGTTGAACCATGAAGGGCAGCTCAACAGGCAAGGTGGAGCTGTTCATGGGCTGCAAACCCAGCACTGAGGAGGCCTTAGCAGGGCTCACACCAGCTGAGGACCTGCCCCCTCCTCTTCCGCATATGGGAGAGACCCCCCATTCCTCACTCATAAGCAGGCAAATCACACATGCAGTCCTGAGTTATAATTAAATTAAAATCTTGCTAATTTGGCAGCATACCTATCGTGTTCTCTTCTAGGAAGAAACTATTATTTCTCCTTTTATTCTTTTCTGCTTGAATCCCAAGCTATCAATGGTTTTCAAAGAAAAAGGAGTTTTTCTTTAGAAGAAAGTCTATTCAAATTATTCATGATTTATATCAAGAAGGGACCTTTCCTCTTTCAACTAGCAAAAAAAAAAGGGGGAGTTTGATCTTCCTCGAAATCATTTGAGAACCTTATACGTTTCTTTCCAGAACTAAAACTTTCTTACAAAGCTTCGGATATTCAGCAGGATAATGCCTATTACATAATTGAAGCTCAATACAATACCTTGGGGCTAATAAATGGTCTCCTGTTTCTATAGAAAATGTAACAAATCATAATAGTACTTACTGGGACTAGGCCAGGCACAAATGACAAAGCTGCTTTTGAAAGCAAATTGTGGCCAGAAATACTCTTGGACCAAAATCATTCTCTTGACTGTCAAGGGGACATTTACTCCCTTTAATTTTCAGGCTAGATTTTATGTTGATCCTGCACACTGAATAAAATCAAGTCCGACAGAGCTGCTACTGCAGCTGTTACAGCTGTAAATATGAAGAAGGCCATTTAAGATGACTCTGTTTTCCTGAATATGCTGTTTGGAAAGTATACAGATTATATTTAAAATGGATTCATATGTCCTTATTGTGTTGCTTTTTTTAAAAAAGGAAGACAAAGATGATGCGCTATTGAGTAGTTTATTAACATTTCTGATCACAGCTCTTTTACTTAGAAAATAATTGTTCTGTTGCGTGCTGCGAAGCTGCTTGTAAACAACTGGCAAAGTAGTACACTGCTTTGTATTCTCCATGAAGGAAAAATCAAATTCAATTGATTAATCAAAGGGGACATTCTTTGATTCAAAGAAGGGAACCTTTTCAAACTTTATTAAAAATATTGAATAAACCATGAGCGATCAAAGTTCATAATGTGAACTCCTGCTCCTGCTTGGATACAGTAAACCTTCAAAATAACTCATAAAGCAGTGGATGAGATGTCTAATAAAAAGAAATGCTCAGAGCAGTATATTCCCAAACCTCTATCTTGATCTGGATCTTGGCTACACCATTGCATTCCCACTGATTTTACTGGAGTCACCCTGTGCTTCCACTGGAGAAACTGGTAATAAGAACTGAGCCTTGAACCTTTTTTTCAGAGACTGATTCAGAAGCATCTTTGCATTCCCTGTCTTTTCATGGAGGGTTTTTCCCTCATTCTGAAAGAAGAAATGAGATTGCAGTCAGCAAAGCTGCACAGTGATTAAAGATAATCTAGGTATGACCTGCAGGCTGAATGACTGTCCCTGCTGTTCCAGGAGGAAAGCAATCATATGGCCAAATGCAGGATGGCTGGTGGGAATGAAGACGAGTGAAATGGAAATTCGCAGAGTGGAAAAAACAAAACTCAAACAGGTGGGATAACATGTCTCTGTCTTGTAATCAGCTCTGAAATAATGGGCCCTGTGTGAAATACTACGTGTAAAGTCTTAGTGCTGTTCAAGATCAAGTGGATGTTAGCAAATAAAATGCTTGTATTTAGCAGCAGGAAGAAATTGTTGGAATGCTTCCAGGTATTTTGATGTGAAGAAAAAATAATTGAGGGGAAAAAGTAATTAAAGGTATACAGGCAAAGAGAGAAGGAGAGGATTGATTGATCAGGGCACAGTAACCTGATGTTAGTTAGGTCACAAGGTAGAGCAAGCTCAGAACAAGAAACATTGAGACAGTACAGAGCAGAGAAGAGTGTCCTCTGGGGCCGCAGGGGTTCACAGGTACAGGCATGAGTGAGACCCTGGGTGAGCAGCTGGCTCAGGTAGCTGTCCAGGACAGTGACAGCAAGGAATGTGAGGCTTGGATGGGCATCCTCAGCAATCCTTTTTCATTGCAGTACCTTCCTATACTGTTCCTTTCCTGTTCATATTCCAAGCAGAAGTGTAAGGATGGATCTGATCTCTGTGCCTCCATCAACACATGGGCTGTACCTCGCAGAAGGATTTTCTCACCTGCACCAGACAGGGAGGTGAGGGTGGGAATGATACAGCTCTGCTGCCTGGGGTACTCTCCAGCTGGAAGATGGGATGGAGAGCAGGGAGAGGAGGACATTTGATAGTGCCCAGCAGAGCCTGTCAAAAAACTTTGCTTTGAAAGAAGCTATTTGTAATTTTTTTAGAGCAGCACCCCTGGCCCAATGAAGGGGAAAAAAACCAAAACAAATCAACAGGAAAACCTAAAGCAAAACCCTACCCTGAGAGCTTTTGGTCCAACACTCTTGCCTAAAACAAGTGTTGGGGGTCTGTTACCAAAGCCTCCGTCCCTAGCCTCCTTTGCTCTGGAAATGAAGACTCTGCCTAGAAGCAGTGAAGACCCTTTGACAGTCCCCAGCCAGGGTAAATACAAAACCTCTAAAACTCTGATTAGTTGTTTGGGTCAGAAGAGATCATACTTTATACAAAGATGTCTTCCTGTATGTCATCCTATCCTGTGCAGTACTGTGGTTGAAAGGGCTTGTCCTAAATACTCCATTCTGATACAGCAGCACATTAAAAAGAAAAAAAGGCACTTCATTAAAAGAAGAAATCCTTTTACACAGTGACAGATGAATGTAGTGACAGATTAATATAAATTTTAAAACCTGAACATTATCCTCTAAGGGGTAAAAGCTTCTAAATACACATGCAAAACAAAAATGGCAGAGCAAAACCTCTGACAATGCATTGCACAGAATCATTTATTAGGTCTCTGTAAGTGATCATTTACATGAAACTTGCATTTAATCTGGTATTTAACCATTCCCTTTTATCTTCTGGCTCCATGTGTGGGAGACAGTGGTCCCTCAAGCTGTTTTTTTTTTTTTGTTGTTGGAGTTTATGTGCATGGGACATGGGGCAGAGAAGGGAATTTGAGTAGCCCTGTTTCCAGCTCATCAATCTCTGATTTTAGCTTAGACCAAAAGAGGAAAATTATCACCTCTGCTTTGGAGTTGAGCAAATTCTTTTAAAACCAAATAAAGCCTCAGTTGTCCTGTTGGCAGCATAGCCCTGTTGGGTCAAAGCACAGGGGAGCAGTCTGTGAGCAGCAGTGGGGTCAGGGGTGTGCAGAAATATGAGCTTCATTTTGCTGTGTGGATGGGCTTTTTCTGAGATGGTGGCAATGGCATGTGGGCTACAGCAGTTCTTCACTTGTGCTGGTATTGCAAAGCACCCAAGCAAGGGATTTCAACACTAGCCCTGTATATCTGCCACACAGTGATGTGTGGCCATCACTGACATCGTTGCACTGTGAACTCGGCTTAATACCCTGGATTTCTGCTGAAAACTGTTGCACATCTGGGGTAACACCTAAAGCCATGTCCTTGATCTGCTCCTAGGAGTATTTTGCTTGGGGAGGTTGGCATGATATGAAATCATCTTCCCTATCACAAGATCACAATCCATTCTTTCTCTAAGCCATGTTGACACTTCTTGACAAATGTGGGTTGATGGCACAAGTATTATGTTCATTTGCAGATGTCCAGAAATCCCAGTGCTTTTTTCCCCATGTATCCCCTTGTGGTGTGTGCCCAGCTGCCCTGCTAGTCTAGTCTGCACTGCTGATTTCAGTGAGTGACAAAGGCATTTCAAACTGAAAGGAGGTATTTAAATACAGTCAGGAACAACAGATAGAATGACCTCAAATAATTCCACATAAAGTCCTTTGTTATTTTCAAAGCGACTTCCCAGCTTGACACCTTTGGTTTTTTATATCCAATATAAAATTCAAAATGTTTTATTCCAGTGCAGTACATGAATATAAAATATAAATATGTCAAACCTTAAACTACCTTTTTTGTGCTACTGCTTTGAAAAAGGACCTGAAGTAAACTCAGTGCAAAGATCCAGAAAATTATCAAGAAAATTCCACTTCTCCAACTTTTGTTCCCTGTTTCCTTGTGCGTATATTTAGAACAACTTTTCTGAAGCAAGTTTGCTGACAGTGAGGAGCAGCCTGGATGTAGATGGCTCTATGGGCAGCAGCTCAGGACTGCTTGGGGATGAGCATGTTGAAATGCCTCAGGTATATTTGAGATGGCTCAGCACCAATCAGTCCTGCTGATCAGGAGCAGGGGAAATGCAATCCAATCTCCCAGAAGAGCATCCAGGTTTGCACAGTGAGAACCAACACAACGATGCAGGGGCTGGCAGCCCCTTCTGCCTCCTGACACCCTTTCTCTAGGATGCAAAAGGTTGGTAGAAATGGTCTGTTGTGGTACTGTGCCTAAAAGACCGATGTCTGATTTCTGCTTCTGCTAACTGTTGCCATTAAATGGCTTTGAAATTACCTCAGAGTAACTGAGTGCAGATTTGGGGCCTGTGTGTACTCAAAAATTGAAGTGAATCAGTTCAGAGATGTTTGGAATAGGCATAGCTGGCAGCACGCAGCAAAGTAAATGGCTGAGTGAATTTGCATCTTGTTTAATACATCAAAAAAAGTTTTAAGCTGTGACTTGTAGAAGTCAAGCCAGGAACAATAAGCTTGTCTGGACAATTTTGGTATTAGAAACTAAAGGATATGGAACTGTGTCCAAGGTAAATATTGACGTGACTCAAGATGAACTAGTAAAACATTTAATGAAGCTGAAAATAAGGCATCTGGGATAGATGTTTATTGTTAAAAATGAAACATTCAAGCAAAAGTAGCAGAGTGATGATGGAGGTTATTCATAGGGAAGCCAAGCTGGAGAAACAGCATCATCTGAAAGAAACTGACTTAAGCTATTTGTGAAACATGAAAAAAAATTAGAATTATAACAGAGCTAAAAATGTACGTGAATAGCAAACTGTTATTATGGATATTCAGAGTGGGTTTTGGAGACTGAATCATACCAAGGGACAAATTACTCAGGTGTCCAGAATAACTCTATTGACTTTGACGGATTTCTCAGTATTTGCCTTTGTGTAATTGAGAATTTACTCCCTTATGCCATATGAGGACTGAATATTAAGAAACTTTGAGAAAAAAAAAAACTTTCATTCATTCCTGTATCATTCTCTTGATGAATAAGTTACATTAACTTCACAAGGCATTTCAGGAACACATTAGGAGCTTTTCCCTTTTGTGCAGCAGGAAAAAAAAAACAACCCTTGCAGAATGCTGTGAAAATAATCAGAAATGTTCCATTACCTGGGAATGGGAATAAATTGTCCTGCTATATTAGAAGTCTTACATGTAAGTCTATGGTGTTATCAGGATGCGCTGTTGTAAAATCCCTTGAGCCAGGCTGTGGTGAGCCACCATTATTCTCACATCTTCACCAGTGGTGGAGATATTGAGGAAGAGATGCCAAAAGGTGAAATTGTCTGCTTTGGTGTGCTCTATAAGCCAGCTTTTTTTCTACCTCAGAAATGTAAAACTAATGCATAAAGACTTACTGTGTACAAAAGGTACCCTTGCTCTAATCCCATGTACCAATGCCTGTAGTTGCAGTGGCATTGCTGTGATATATATATGCATATATAAAATCTCAATTTTAAACTATCTGGTGATTATGCACATGCAGCTGCAGTCCCCCAGATGGTTTCATAGTACAATACCAGGGCACTTGTTCTTCCAACCCCAAGGCACAGGATAATTCACATGGCTGACCATGTGGCAGAAGGAATAGAGGCAGGAGCAGAGGAGAAGCAGGGAAGGATGTCTGGGTAAAACAGCAACTAGGAGAGCCTGCCATCCTGAGGAAGTGCATGTGCCCTTGCCCCTTGGCTGCTTCTGATGGATTCAGGAAAACTGTAATTGTAGAGTTCGGCTTTGCTCCGTCTCAAAACCTTTTTCCTGGAAAGAAGTGAATGCTACAATCTCTCTTTGTCCTCTAAGCAGTCTTTTGGAAAGCTGGGTCTAAAATATTGTACACTTTAAGCATAACCATCAGTTTCTTGGACTGGATTTAGAAAACTCTCAGTCAACTCATCCACTTCCTTCATCTCCTATTCACTGAGGAGGTTTCCTTTGGCCAGCCTTCTTGTTAGGGCTGGGACCAAGAAGTAGTTGATGGTAGATTTTATTACTAACATAAACAAATAGCAGGTTATTTTGTTATTGTCCTAAGCTTCAAAGCTGGAGCTAGTCTTTGCATCAGTAGGTTCTACCAGTACTGACATGCAATTGGAATACAGAGGGGATGTTGATAATATAAAACATATGTTGCTTATGCAGATCACTGAGCGTCACTTCAGTGCTCTCTGCAAAGCACCTCAGCCCGTTGATCCACCAGCAGCTTCAGCCAAAAGAACACAAGAGCTGCACATTCTTTGAGACTCTGCAGAGCAGCACAGGGCATCCCAAAGGGTGCTTCCCAGCACCACTCACCCTGGAGGAGGATGTTGACACAAGCGGCAGATATGTAGGATCACTGCTGGCATTGCTCTCTGAAACTCAGTGCAGCAAAGGTCTTCTCTGTGCAGAGCAAGCAGGATTTAGTGAATGTAAAAGCACATCAAAAGCAAATAAGGGATTTTTATTGTCATTTTCCCACACCCCATTTTATTGGTTTTGTGCTCATAAAAACATTAGCTGATGAACTCACTATCAGAAAGGCAAAGCCGCTAACTAGAAGATGTGTGCAAAACCAGATACGTGCAGTGCCTTTGATTGTGGTAGGGTGAGATTTTTCTTTTTCCTGCTTCCTTACTTTTAAACTTCATCCAGTATAACTCTTTTCTGTCATCATAACATTTGGCACTATTCCCATGTGTACAGATTGCAACATCTGCAGGTTTTAAAAATTAATATGAAGTTCCATATTTGTATAAGCCTTGCTCATTTTAACGGTCCTAAACGAGCAGCTTTGATGCAAAGTGAGACACAGTCAGCAGATGAAGAGCTCTGCTTGTACCAAGCAAGCTGGTTTAATGGGGTGGGTATGCCCATGTGGCTGATGCTGATGTGGGTGATAGTCACAGTGTAGGATCGTGCTGTGGAAGAACACACTGTGGACACAGGTTGCTGGCACACAGAAATTTAGTAGGTTATGATTCAAGTGTCATCGTGGGTGCTAAGTTGCAAAGGAATTGGATTTGTTAGAAATTATTTATTTCTGTCACCCACAGCCTGTGGGGATCCAGCATGAAGGTGTTCACAGTAGAGGGTGAAGGGTCTTCTGCACTGCTAGAGATTTTGCCATTATTATGTGATGATCACAGGGTGATACACAAGAAATGGAAGGCTTTGGGGGGCTCATGAGGCATGCAGGAGGTGAGGGAGCAGGCTGTGAGCCCCCTGCCTCTCCTCATTAACCCAAGTCAAGGCACTGAGCAGTGTGGTACCGATGGCAGAGGAACTTGCCGTGGAGGAAGAGAAACCTCATCATCCTCCCATTTACAAGTTACCATTTGTTATCTGTGCTGCTTTTTGCCACATGTTTGTAGTATTAAAAACTGGAAGTACTTAAAATCTCTTTTTAATTGTGTCTAGAATGTGATGGCCATGTTGTGGGTGAGATTTTTTGCCACAGGAGAGGGTTTCCTGGAGCTGCCCATGTCTTTGTGGCTGTGGGCAGTTACCATCCTATCAGGCAGATGGCTCCTACCGTGACACAGGCTTGGGCTGCAGCTGCCCTGAGTATGCAGCTCTAGCACTCATTTTTGGTTCTGTAATCCATGTAGTTTCTTCCAGAGTCTTCCTGTGAAGCGGGGTGGTAGTGTCAACACGGCTGGTGTTATAGTCCTGATACTTCAAAAGTTAAATCTAACAAGAGCATAAATCATGGGCCATGTGAGACAGCACAAGTAATGGCTGTTGGTATGTTCCAAGAAGCAAGGTACCCATTGTTTGGCTTCTTTTTTTTTCTTTAATTCCTGTATTTCTAGGCTTGGTGTATGAGGTTTCATTTTGTCCATTTCAAAAGCACATTGTATGTGGACATGTACTTGATTTTGCATGTTTCTTATTGAAAGCTATAAAATTAATTAGTCATTACATACTCAAATATGTTGGAAGTATGGGTCACTATTTCCAGGTTTATTGAAATAATGGTCCCTTGTTTGTTTTTTCTAGTGGCAGGCAAAGTAGAAACAGAGCTGTGAACAATAACATAAACCTCACTGTTACCAAGCACTTGGCAAGCAGTTTTAGGAATGCTTTACTTTTCCTATGTGTATATAAAGCCTTAGAGAACTCTCTGACTGCAGCGTATTTCAGCATAAAGAAAATTTCAGCAGAAATAAAAAACAGGCCCTATAATTCATGTGTTCAGTAATGGAGGACTGAAGCAGGAAGAGACAGGTGCTTTTCTGAAAAGAATGAAAGATCTGAGGAGCTGATTCATGGTGAAGTAATATGCTTTTAGCTGAGAAGGTTTATTGTAGCTGAACCTCATGCCATCCCTCGAGCCGATATCTTAGATGAATCAGCAACTTGCGAGCTTTATCTCAGCTGTACCAATAGAGTTTATAATATTGTTCTGTCAGTGCTATTTATACATCATCACATGGCTGACTACTCCAGGCTGTGCTTTTTTTACACAGCCTTGGATGATGTCACTGTGAAGTAGGCAGTGGTACTGAACAAAGGCTTTCTTCAGAGCAGCAACAATTAAAGATGATGGCAGAGTACAACACTGGAGCCGTGGAAATACAGAAATAAGTGCCCCCATTTTAAGGAAGCTCGAGACAGTCTTGCAGTGCTTCAGTAGCTGGTCCCCCTGGGGAATGACTTGAAGTGATGTCCTGCAGCTGACAGTGCCCACCTGGCCTTGACAATATATAGATAGCAGTGTGCTCTGAAGCCTGGGACTGCTTTGCACAGAGGACTTGCTAACCATGTAATTATTTGGGCGGGAGGGGAAGAAAGGAGAAAGAAAGCTCCTCCAAGAAGGAAGATCTTCTGCTGTGGGCCCATCCTGCATCTTCTCCTCAGATATTGTCTAACAGAGAAACGGGGTTTCTCTTCTCTTCTTCTGCCTGAAGACATTCATCCACCTTAAATATTCTTGCTGTATTGGGAGGCTTTGAGTACCCTATGCGGGCCTGACCAGCCTGGAAGCCTTCAGCCTTGCCATTTGTGTTTTCCCAAAACCAGGGGACTGATGCCCATTGTATTATGAAGCCGTGAAACAATCCACAAGCGATTTGCAAAGGAAGAATTCAGCATCCTCAGTTGATTGCCCTTTCATTTGTGATGTTCCAGTGAGCCTGAAATTCTTCACTCCATCCCTATTCCCCAGTGCATCACATGCATTTCCAGCTGTTTATCATCATTCCATAAGGCCAGCAACACGTCAGCATGAACAGCTGTGTCCTTCTCATCTGCTACTTGTATTGGAGCCCTCGGAATTCTAACCACTGAAACTGTCAATCAGTGCTCTTTGGACATGGCTTTTCCCTAGAAGCTGCTTTTCAGGAGCTACCTCCATATGTCCTCCAGCCAAGCCAGGAGAACTGTGTCCCTGGCTCTTAGGTGGAGGCAAAGGAAAGTGGTGGAGGCCCATGCTTTGCAGTATGGTTGCAATGGTGGTTTATTTCAGAAGTGCTCATCAGTTGGACATAACTAATGGCTACCTCAGAGACAGAACTGGGACATGCTTATGCTGCAGGATTTGATCTCTCCTAATTTGCAGATCTCTCCTTCCATTTTCCAGGGGAGGGTCAGACCCAGGTGTGGAAAGGGCTGTCAACAAGGTTAGGGTTTTTTTTCCTATTGGGCTACACAGATTTCCAAGTGTATTCCACAGACCCTCACCTACCTGCATCATCAGGCAGGAGAGCCCTGGTGTAGTCCTAGGGACTGATCCGGTTCTTTTTTTGAAGTTACAGGGGCCACCCCCTGCTTGGGAATGGCCCTTACCAATGCTCTGATGTTTTTTATCCTCCCTTCTTTCCAAAACCTTCTTCCAAAGTTTGGCTCTGTGCAAAACATGTCAGCACCTGATAAAGGCTCAAAACAGAATTAGAGTGGCATAAATAGAAATTAAGTAAATTAGGTAGAGGTGCCAAAGCAGCAAAACCCTAACGGTAGCTGTGGCTGGTATGCATGTGCTGTGCAGCTTCCAGCCCTCACCAGAGTGCCAGGCTGCCCCTCAGTATTCTAAGGAACATATGCATCTACTGTATCACTGGCAGCGCCTGCTCCACCTTGGGTTCATGCAGAGGGTTGGTGCCAGAGCCCCAGCCACGGCAGCAGCAGCCTCTCTGCAGCTGGATAATTTTTCCTCACTTGGTAAACTGTGCTTGTGCCATCTGGTCAATGCAAACAGCCTTACCCTCTTTCCAGTCACAATTCGTGGAAATTGTGGCCTAACTGCATCATCAACTCAGCCATGATACTGAATGGTTTATTTCCCTCATGAACCAGAGGAAATCTGGGCCAGATTCCCAGCTGGTAAAAATCAACATGACCAAGGTGAAGTAATTTGGACCAATTGATGGTCTTCATTATAGGCAAGACTGGAAAGGTAGAGCACATATTTTGCTACTTATTCATTATTGATGCTGGTTTTCCATAGGACCATTGATCACAAGGGAACAGGAGATAAACAAATGAGAACTGTTCCCTGTAAGTAGGATTTCAACAGTGGGTTCCAGACTGTGTGCGGTGCTGGGTCTGCTCAGGTAGCCCTGAGCCTCTTGGCTCCTGCCATTTTATGCTTTCCCATGCAGCCCACCTTGGTCTTCCCAGAGCTGTGCTGGACATAACCCATCCCAGCCTTACGTTAATTCTTGTTTTTCATCCCCAGTTCTCTTTATTCCACAAATTAGGACATTCTTATTTTGGAAGTACAGGTGAAGTTTTAGAAAACTTTTGATATGGGAAGAAAATGTGGAGCCAGGGGAGAAGGGAAGTAATAACATATCACCCTTGGGCTGCTCGGCCTATGCATATATTTTTGGCCCTGCCATATATTAAACTCTAGGAACCTGTGCTTTTGAGGGAGAAAACCTAGAAAGGGATGTTTATCACATCTTTATGTGCTGAATTTTACTTGCCTTTTACTGTGTCCTGAGGCCCTTCCTTGCCAGCTTGGCATGCAGATCTGTAAGAGGGGTGGTTTGGGGGCAAGGGAGAGATAAAATTTGCACTTCTGTGAAGAGCTGTTGGTCTCCTGAAGCTGAGGGGAACTGGCAAGTATGAGCACAGTCAAACTGGAGTTGTTCTTCTATGGCACTAAACAAATGGTGAAATTCTAGAATGGTGGTTTAAGGAAAGCTAACATCTCCTGTCAGACCAGCTGACACACTCAAGAGAAAGGGGACAATGTTTTGGATCTGTGTAATCGAAAGGAGTGCATTGAATGAATGGGCCTGGAGTAAGGGAGGCAAAAATAGAACCAGCCATCTGTCAGTGTGTTACAGGATGGCTAATTGGGAAGCCTCAGTGCTCAGCTGCTAAATGTCCTCACCAAAGAGAGACCTTGTTTCCTCATTGAATAGAGACAGCCATAGCAGTCTCTCCTCATGGGCTGGGAACAACACTGAACTCAGTGCAATGGGGTGTCTGGGTGAGCTCCCCTTACATTTCTGCAGCAAGTGGGATGCTGCTGTGTGTGCCAGGAGGCATCTCTGTCCTTAGTACCACCATCTTCCTGTGATCAGGAACAGGATCAACAGGAGAAGTCCTCATGGCAGAAAAGGTAGAGCAGGACTTGAGGCAGGTTCGTATCTGTTATCTCTGCCTGCCTGGGCAGGAGAATTTCCTTCACAGAGAATAGCCCAGCTGCAAAGCCTGAAAAAGAAAGGAAGCAACAAGTTGGGGCTGATGGATTTATCCAGAGAAGATCCTTACATTACTTTGAGATGTTACCTCTGCAAACAGCACTTGAGCATTGTAAATATATATATATGTAATGTGTACGTAATGATTGAGTTCATAGTCACCACACAAGTTGGAAACACTGTTAATGAAATGCTTATAGACAGGAGTTAGTCCAAATTAAAGGCAGGAAATTCCAAGGTATTGTTCTTATGGAAACTGTGACAGCTGAATTATATGGGCTTGTTAAGGAACTAAAGATAACCCCATTCAGAGTAGATAAAAGCATTATGTATGAGCAAGAAAACTGAATTACAATTGCAGTGGGAGCCATAAGTCTGAATAGCTTGACTGTCGTGTGCAGTAAATGGAAACACCACCGTGCTGTTATATTAATTTTGTACTTTTTATTTAGGGACAAATCTTCAAATTCTTTGCTTTAAAACTCCAGTGTAGTCAATGGAGAGTGGCAAATACAAAAAGAATCAGACATATGGGGATTCAATGCCTGGTTTCATATAGACAGGATGAACTTCCATCTTAATTGTTTCTGCTGTCATGATATGGTGACGGTGGGTATAACTGTGGGAAGCATCCCAGATTCACCAGGAGGACACTGTAGGACTTGTGAACAAATACCAGAATTAATTTCTTCCTGGTCACAGCCTTTCCTGGGAAAGAAAACAAGGCAGAATTCTGGAGAATAGAGCTTGATCTGACAACATCCATGGCACACCTCAAAGCCCCGGTACCCCTTCCCCGCAGAGAACATGTCTACTCATCCACAGGGGCACTGACAGGCTGCTTACCACTTCCCACAGCTCTCTGTTGGGACGACTACTGGGATGAAGAACCCAATGTGTCTGGCTGCCATCAGCCATGCTGCTGCACCTTCCACCTGCCACACAGCGGGTTTGGCAGAGGGTCTTGGGAGAGCATCCTCAGTTGAGTTCACTGATACATTTTTTTTGAGGACCACGGAAATAGGCCCTGTGGTTTGGTACCTGCTGCCCCTGCTTAATGCCCATCCCAAGGGAGCATCCTGGCAGCTGTTAACCCCTGCTACAGGGAGGCATAGGGAAGGGATGCCTCTGCTGGAAGCTTTGGGAGAGGATGCTCTTCTTTTAGCATCAAGTCAGAATTTTACATTATGAAAATATGATAAAACTCCCACATTCTTCAGCTGGTCTTTCTTCATCCAGTATTTGAAACCTGGCATCTGTGTGCTGGCTGCACTTCTGAGGCCCAGTGGAGCAGCCAGCCAATGGATTGGGTTATCAGGGATGGGGCTGGGGCTGGACTGGGGCTCTGCCGTACATCTGGCAGAAAACAATGGCTAGGTTTTCCAGGGTGGCTATGGGATGATCTTTCCCTGTAATTTTATTGCAACACCCCTACCTTGCCACTAGTTTTCGTGCTCTGAAACAATAATTAGTCTAAGTTTTGTTTCCATAATATTACACACCTGGAATTTGAGATATTTTGCTTCTGCTTTGCTTGGTTTTAATCAGACTTGCTTGAAATGTCATATTGAAATGAGAAAAGCAGCAAGGCTGTAGAAATCTCAGCCACAGACTGCAAGCCAGTAACTGCACACAGAGCTTGGCAGGAGGCACTGGGACTACCTGAGAGCTCTAATTGCCACCTATAAATATCAAATATCTGTATGGGTAGAGAAGGTGAATGCAGAGGACAGAAAATAGTTTTACTCTATGCTGCAGCATGATTCATGCTTTTAAGATCAAGATTAAAAGTCTCTGTTAGGTTCCAGACTATGATTTTATTTTCATTTACATCAAAGGATTTAAGAGCCTTCAAAACCCAGCATTTTTAAAAATAACTTTAAGCATACTGTCTGGCAATGTGAGTCCCAGTTAGCGCAGAAGAAGCCAGGCTCTCTTCATTTAAAGCAAATAACTGAAAAATCAGAATTAGAGAAATACCTTGTCCTCAATTTAACTCTGACAGCTTGTATTGTATTTTTGTTTCAGGAAAAAGACTTTATGAAATGTGGGCCCTTGTAGCCAGGACATAGCCTGGAGTGATAAGCCCTACAAATCAGCAAAAACCATGCACCATAAAAACTTGTGCTTTTATGCAAGGTTCAGAGCCTTGATTTGAATTTTTGGGCTTGTTTGTATTTCAAAAGCAAAGCTACTGAATTGCATCTTGAAAACCATATTCCAGGGCAAGTATCCTCAAAACACAGCCCAGGTTTGATCAAAAGATTCTCGAGTCTGCAAACCTTTTGACAAACCCGATGAATGTTTACACTTTCTAAGTAAACTCCAAACCATGGGCTGGCATCTTGCTATGGAGTTTTTTTAGATTTCCTCCCCTGGCTCTTCCCCTCCCCCCACTCTGAGTTCTTGCCAAAAGCACATCTAGGTCCCGGAACTGGAACTAGACTTTCAAGGTGGGCATTCTAATATTTTTATTGATAAACACATGAGCAGGCACAATGAATAAATATCTACACGCAAACAAAATATTGAGCTGTATTTGTAAGATGCCAAATAAAAAGCAATTTTGTACTTTGGCTTAATTTAATGTCCTTTCCTGTGGATCAGACTGCACAGTGCTCACTTGTCCAAACCACCAAGATAATCCTTACCACATATAGAAATAGATTTTAATTACGGAGCAATAAATACTGTGTGTTTTTTTGCTGTGCGCATTTTTCTATCAGCAGACAAAAGCTGACATTTATTTCACTGATAGCCCTATATTTCCCCTCCCGCTACCACCGCAGCAGAATTTCCCTTGCCCAAGGAAATTGAGAGGATCAGAGCACATCTGATGTTCCATTAATTTAAAACGGCTGCCAGGACTTGCATATTGTAGCAGCTTTAAAGTGATTGAATTTGGATTATTTCAAACTCTGGAAAGTCCTGCTTTGCCTGACAGAGGTGTCTCGAGTGACAAAATAAAATACGGCCCTTGGACGAGAATCTCTCTCATCTGTACGTCCTCGTCCTCGCACGCAGCGTTGCAACAGGCAGATTAGAAGCCATGGAAAAGAACAACCCTAATTTTATTTCCCTTTCCTTTTTTTATTTTGGTCGCAAGGCCCCTTTTTTAAGCTGTAGCCCAGCTAAGTGGAGACACCTGGTGTTTGTTGCAGCAAGTTCACTAAAAATATGTGAATGGGGGAGAGGAGAGTGGGGGTGTCAGGGGGGTCCGGGGTGCCCTCTCTGGTGCACAGCCAAAAAAATCCCTCTGCTTTGCCATTGGCTCCTCCTGCAAATATATTCCCGCCCTGCTCACAGAACGGTTGTCTCACCCCCAGCTCTGAGTGTCTGAGGGGGGGAAGCTTTGCTCTGTCAGGTGTTAAATAAAACACCAGTTTTTGGGCAATAACTGTTTTGTAATGCTTAGTGAGCAGCTTGTGCTACACAGTTACAAAAGCACAAAAAGTTTATGCACGGCCAAAGGAATATTAAAGTTTCACTACAAAAGAAATATTGTGGCTGCCAAGGCCTGATTACTCATAAAACCCACAGCATTATCACCATCCATCACTGCCGAGCTTTTAATGACCAAACTAAAACGAGAGACATCAAAGTAGGGGGGATGGTGTCGTCGTCGTTTTTCTAGAGTAAGGTTCCCTAAATATAGGATCAATACTAGAGCTCGACATATTTTTTGACCAAAAAACTTGAAAAATCATTTGAATGAATCACAAAACATATGTTATGTTTTGCTGTAAAAGCCATGAAGTTTATGCAGTGCTCTATTATGGTGACTGCTTGGCTTTTCATGCATTCCTAAATTACCATGTAATCTAAAACCTTGTTTTCAGCTGCTCTATATTGGAAAGTCCCTTGCAATAATCAGGATGATTACAGGCTAGTACAGAGAACAAAACTTGTTTGTATTATTGCAAATAAAATGTAGTTTATCAGAAATTTTACCTTTCAAGGGAAAAATAAAAATAATAATAATAATAAACTTTCTCTTTTCCCTGGCTGGAAATATTTTAAGCATGGGATTAATTTTGGCCAGTCTACTATTTAAAAACACATGGATACTTGGTGTAAAAATATGTTTCTTTCCTGTAGGGACTTGACTCTAATTGGTGTGCCAAAACTATCTCACAGAGATTTCATTGTCTTATCTACTTACATCATCTTAATGCGATTTTATTTTACTTTGTCAAAGTCATATTAATGTAAATGTGTTCTTGATAGCAAACAGAGTTCTTTTTTATGCTAAACAGGATTCAGCTGACTCTAATAAAACAGCTTGCAATCCATTAGACTATAACTGTAATATAGTTATTTTGTTTCCCAAATAAAGACCGTGTCAGAAAGCTGTATAAGGATTTTTGTCTTGTTTTTCCACAATAATTGCTTGGGTGGGGTTACATTCTGATCTTTAAATGAATAGTATCGCTTGGAACAAACACTTCATATATCTTTTATCTTCCCCTTGCAATACAGTTCTGAGTTTTCTTTGAAAATGCAAAGCTACTTTTCCAGATAAGTCATCAAAATGTTTCCAAAGTATTTTAACTGCCAGATTAACTATATCTTGAATACAAAGATAGATGGCTTACATTCTTTATGCAGAAATCCTGCCAATGCATAGCAACTAGCAACAAATTAATTTCTTTTGCAACAGTGGGAAGGAAATAAAAAAAAAGAAACCCTGCTTTGCTATGCAAAGCTCAAAAAGGTAAATAGATATTTAAAAAGAAAATAAGGTTACTCGTTCTGAAAGGGTAATCTGTAAGCAAAGAACAGAGGATTAAACATACATTTGCTCTCTTTATGGAATCTGTGTTCCAGCCTTCTCTTAATGTATTCAGCTAATTAAGGACTGCGGTGACCTTGTGGCAGATTCTGAAATCTAGGAATTTCTATTTTTTATTTTATTTTATTTTTATTTCTTTTAATGCTGCCTCCCCCACAGAGCTGAATACAATCTGTTTCAGGTCAAAGTCTGTTTATGTCAGCAATGTTCATACTACACAACTAAAATGTTTTAATGCATTTATCAACTGAAAATATTGCAAACATTTCATTTCCTTTGATACAGACACAAAAACCCCTCTGCCTTCATTGCAAATTCTTGTTCATATGAATCACTCTGAGTAATATTTGCTTTAACTTTCGTGTGGTTCTACAAACAGCCTTTATATGGCTGGACTTCAAAGCTGGTAGAAATAAAGGTTAGAAATGTGATAGGAGTAATCTATTATTAGGCATGAAACATTAAACCACTTTTAGTTATAAGCCTTAAAACCTGAATAATATGGATTTTTAACTTGCTGCATATTTATTGTGTTTTCAGTTACTTAAGTCATTTAGCGTGGAAGGGAGTGTTTGGAACAGAAATATTTTCCATAGGAATACAGACCACAATTGGATTTAATTTTTCCTAATATTTAATTTAGAAAAACTGCAATATTGTAACAGACGTCTCATATGTCAAAGCTGAAATTCTCTGCTCTGTGTTTCTTGCAATGTAAAATTAATCTCTTGCCAGCACGCTGACCCGAAAGGCAGGTTTTAGTGAAACAGGCACGGGGTGACGGGAGGGGGGTGGGTAGGGAAGATAAAATCTCGTTCTTCAAATAGCAGGGAGGGGAAAAAAATTAGCACACAGGAATGTCACAGCCTGCCATTGACATCAAATGACATAAACTGATCCAAACTTCTTTGTGTGTGTGTGTGTGTGAGAGAGAGAGAGAGAGAGAGAAAGAGAGAGAAGTTTCTCTGACCAAAATGTCCCTGTGCATGTTCATCCACGGTTCATCCCTACCACCCAAGTGGGATGTTGGGTGTAAGATCTACAGGGGGCCATACCTGGGGAAGGATGTGCCCATGAGCTCTTGGCTTTACCCCTTCCATCTGCTTGGTGAATTCACAATGTTATGATCCAAGAGAAGGTGGACAGAGGGATCACCTGGACAGGGGAATGGCTTTGGGGAACATCAGCCTGTTGAGCCACTGGAGACTGAACAGTGTTGGTAACATCTTGTTCTTTCTTAGGTTTGTGTACTAACACAGTAGAATAAAAATAAGTTGAAAACATGTAACAGTTCAAGCCAAACAGGTCAGCCAGAAATAAACTCATTTGAAATCCAGAATTTTAAATCCTCATGAGCCTGGGGAAGAACATGGGTGCAGCCTGGGCGCAATTCTGTTCCTACCAGCACCAGTGGGAATTTTACTGTTGATGATAGGAGACAAATCGCCTTTTTCTAAAAATTTCAATTTTGTTTCCTTAGGTCCTGCTGTGCCAAGTTACTGTGGCTGCTGGCTGCCATGCACAAGGTGTGATGAGGGGATTTGCTTGCCCCTTTCTGGTGGGCTCAGCAACACCACATGCCCATCCCCTCACAGGGACATCAGCCACCTTGGAGACCTCAGCAATGTGCACAAGGAACCCAAAGCATCACATGTGGTGGGTAATATTCAGATTTACAGCATGTAAATGGGGAAGGAGGCATCTCTGAGCTGCCCTGCTCTCCCCTTGGTGACACAGGGTTTTGAGGGATTTGGTGGCTTCCCTCACAGCTGCCTGCAGGGTGGGTAAAGGGGCAGAGAGCCCAGGGTCCCACCTGGGCCAGCTCTGAAGGAGGGAGGGGTCTTGGGACATTTAGACCAAAAGAGCAAAGTAGCCCATGTGTGAAAGTGGAGAAACTAAGCAAGAGCCCTCTGGCACGGAGTGGGGAATGCCTCAAAAGCAATTTGCCCACTGGGAAGTGGAGAACTGTCACTATTTATATTTTGCTCAGTGGAAGAAAGGGTTCATATCCACCCATCTCATTAGTATAAATTATCAACAGCACCATAATCCCCACCTTCCCTTCTCCCATGCTTCTCCAGTGTGCCTGGTCCTGTGCCAGGGGGTTTAATAGGTTACCCTGCAAACCCTGGGACCGTGGTGCTGCACAAGGTTGCACATTCCCAGGAAGTGTATGTGCATGAAGCTGTAACAGATGCAGACTAAGGAGAGATAGCCCTGGCCAGCAGTGACGAGAGGTGCTAATATTGCTGGGGAAGGTGAAAACATAATGAAACCATTTATTTTGGGGGCCAGGCAGGACTGAATGAGGTGACAGCAACGAATACCTGTAATTTGCCTATCCTGATCTTACAGACTTTTAATTTGCTCTACAAATTTGGCTTGTTGGAGAATGTGTAAACACCCAGAACTATACAGGGCAACCCATTAAACATTAACTTATTGTCGACTTAAAAAAAACCCTACTCAAAATATTAAAAACATAAGGGGAAAGAGATGCCAAGCTGGTGAATGAAGCCAGCTGACTGCTGAGAAGAGGCTATGGGGTTTGCTCCGTAGCTTTGCCGTTTTCAGTAATCTGACTCACTGAGATATTTTTAGGCACAGTAACAACTTCCATTGTTAAGTAATTTTTCAGTTGAATTTTTCTCAAATTATGCTGTCCTCTTGGCCCTCAAATCCCTTTCTTCAGTGAGGCAGTGCTGTACTCCACACCCCAAGGAGGAAGGAGAGCCATGGTGGACTCTGATGATTTGGACCACATGGTGGAACAAGATAGATCTCAATGTCAGGTTGGCAGGATATTTCCCTTTCTTCAAAGGTCTCCAAACTCAGAAAGATTTTCTTTGATACCTTTCCAAAGGGATTTATCAGCGTTGGGGCATACATTTGTTTAGATTGTTCCTGTAGGGTGGGACTTTCAAAAGAGCAAAAAGGTGACAAGTGCCAAATTCTCACCAAGGTCTCCATAAAGATTTCCTTAACTTCCTTTGAACATGCTAGTTGTGCTCCCCATCACTCTGCACATCCCTTCTGGAAAGGTGCCCAATGTGGGCACAAGAGATACCGGAAAGACTCTGACATTTAAAAAAACAGGCAGAGGAAGAGCTGGCTTGAGAAAGAGGAAATGCATCAAAATGTGGAGGTTGGGAAGGAAACAAAGAAGGAAATGGAGACCAAATTCCCTAGACCCATCATCTTCCTTTTTTCTATCCTTCCTCTCTGTCTACTATTTTTCTCAGGTTCTCCTCAACACATCTTAGTTAAAACTAGGGATGAACATATGCTCTATATTGAGAGCATGGGCAGAATTTGGGCCCCACAATCAATTTGTGCCTGTGCTCTGGGCTCAAGACACATTGAGACAAACACAGGTGACCTGACAGCACCAGGCATTAGTCTTGTGCCCCACAGGGCTCCTACAGGAAAAGCAGAGGCTGTGCCCTAGGACAGGGCCACAGAGAAGTTGGAGTTTTGGCAACTGGTCTTATGTACTTTTCATAAAGCAGTGGTTAAGTTCTCCCTCAGAAGTAAGTGGGAGATCTGCAAGAAGCTGCACAGAGACATTCTGAGCGGTAGCTCCCGAATAACAAATGCACTGATGTCCAGGCGAGGACTGCCAGAGCAATTTGTTCTCCTGTGCTGGGAATGGGGCCTGATGAGGACTGTTTGGAGAGGATGTCAGAGCAGGAATTTTTATTTTACAAGTAAGGAGATAGAGAGGCTATTTCTGATCTATTGTAGGTGCATTAATGATTTGTGAACTACAGCAGGGTTTGTGGCCTTCTGGTTGTTTTGCATACTGAGAAGGTTCTTGCAAGTTCTCTAATGCCATATTTGTAGTCATATACCTGGCTGTTTAAAAAAAATGTTAAGTACCTAGTGGTGTGACTGAGAGCCACACAACATGTCTTAAACCTAGTTTCTCCTTACTGCTTGTTGGCTTGCAGACAGAATTTAAGATATTGATCTTGCCCCCAAACCCTCATGGCTTGGTCTTGCAAAGAAAAGTGGCTTTGTGAAATTTTGTCTTACATCACAAATTAAGTAGATCTCAGCATATCCCTTCTCATCACATGTTGATTTAAGGATTAGATGTCAGTTCCCTAATTCAGAGAGAGTGGGCACACTGTAGGGGCTGTGCCCAGTGCTTTGAGGAGGATTAGGGCAGTGGGGTGCTGAGCCAGGGAGGGTGCAGTGTCTCTTGAGTCCTTGTCTCTCACAGAGAGATAAGAGGCAGAGGGGAGAGCCTGGAGGAAGCCCTTGGAGAGACTCCCCAATCTGTCATTGGGACACTGAACAGGGCCAGCATCCAGCCTGGGCAGTCCTTGGATCTCAACACAGGAACTGGTTATTGAAAGGAGTTTCACTAGGCACTCCTGACTATAAGTTCTGGGAAATCAGGGGTTTGCTTTGATTTATTTCAAACATTCAGCTACCAAGAATAAAATAGGGGGCTTTCATATTTGTTCTGGAGATCTAATAAAACATATTTACATGTCTGCAAAAGTCCTTTGCAGTGTGCAATCAAATCAGCTTTGCAAATCTATCTGAACATGGTGCTCCAGTGTCAGCCTCCATATGACATGTAACGCATTTGCGGTCTGATGGTCTTTGCTCACAAGGCTGGCTAAAATATTTTTATATTTAGATTTATTTTTGGAGTTTATGGTTGAAAGATTTCAGCTCTGGGCAGCCCTTCCTGTGGCTTTTAGCAGCGACACTTGCAGTTGTGTTTCACATAATTAAACAGCCAACAATACTTAATGAAGAAATAAATAACATCAATAAAGTAGTAAATAATTATATGCAGGCAAACACCAAAGACATTATCCATCAGGCAACAGCTGTGAGCATTAGTTTTGATTAATCAATAATGTTGTACAATAGGAGCAGGAATGCTGGCCAGGCCTCTGGGGGAATCACCTACGCTTTTCTAAGCAGCAAGCATTGTGATTTTAAGCAGAACTTTCAGCAGAATCTTTAATTAAATGAACAGCCAGGAGCTCCTCCAGCACCAATGCCACACTTCTCAAAGCCCACTGAGCAGCTTGAGTTTAACCAAGGAATCATTTAAGGAATCATCTCTAGTTGGGAAGGTTTCTTGGTACGTCTGTGTTGGGGGATGCTGATGGGGTACCATATCCATCAGCTAAGGCACTGTTGGGCCGAGGGCTCTTTGGTGGGGTTTGAGGGTTTGGTGACTCTCCTGACCAGGATTAGGGTTTAATGACCCTCCCAGCTTGGGGCTGGTTGTGCCTGGCTCGTTCTTGTGCTGCCTGGGAGGTTTGCAGAAGGCGAGAGGGGAAACATGCACACAGCTTAAAAACACAAACACTGCCCAAAGACCAACCTTGGAGCTTTTTTTTCACAAACCTTATCAGTGGGAAAACCAGGAACAGAAATCTCGCATGATAATTGCTGATAGTGCAACAAACCCCAGAGGGTTTCCTTACCCACTTCTCAACATGCAAGCACTAATAAACTTCTGTGATAGCGTTAATATTCCTGATAGTCTCTGCGGGCCCCTTCTCCCAGACGTGAGTCTCATTATCATCTGCAAACCCAAAGTGAATTTGTGGGCGTTTAGAGGTGTAGCCTGTAAACTGTGGTGTTGCTGCCAGCTCCCAGCCCCACAGAGCACCTGCCAGGCAGGTATGGTAGCACCAATTCCAGCGTCTGGCATGGCACATCTACGTGGATCTGGTTCCATCCCAGATAACCAGTACCAAGTGAAAACTGCTCACAATTTGTCTTCAAAATCAGCAGATATGATTATGGGTCTCATTCCCTTGTGAAGTTTACTGGGCTTGCTTATCCTAGGGCTGTGCAGAGCCTGCTCTTGGTTAATTACCCTCTTGATATCCAGGGAATACCCAGAGGCACAGGGCACACACGTGGACACTAAGGTGAGGACGAATGGACCATGTTTACTGCAAAACAAAATCTCAGTTTCACATTTTTAAATAATTAATATAGTCTAGGTAACCTATAAAACTCATGTCTTTTCCTTTCCCTAGAAGACAGGAAAGCATATCAGTAAGCCACATGTAAGGATAGTGTTTGGGGGGGTTCTTTTTTAGTTCTTTGTCAAATTCTTTCACAGAATACTCCCACTGGCTTCAGGGGCAGTATTTATGGCAGGTATTTATTTGTTCAATGAAATAAATTTAAAAATTACAGAGGAAGAATAAGCTTTTGGTAAGATATGGATCTCTTTCCAGGAAAGCAGCATCTTAATAACAGCTAACATATTGACGTGACTTCAGAATAAAGCCTGATTCTAGGTCCAGTTGTAAAGTACCTAAATACTATTTTTTCCTAACTGGAAGAAGGTTTCTGCAGACCTTTTCTTCCCCAGCAGATGATATTTGGCATCTCGTGTGCTGCATCAGATAAGACAAGCGAATGATATTCAGGTATTTCTCTGCAATCCTGTTATTCCTGCTTTGTTTTATTGAGATGAAGCTCTGGATTCCTAAACCTGGGAAGGGCAGATCTCATCAAACCTCCTCCTTTCTCGCTGTTCTCAGCCTGTGATTCCCACTGACTCTGCTCAGAACAGGTTTTGCATTCTGTTGCTGTTTTCTGGTTATTTTGGTAGGGGTGACAGGCCTGTCCCCAGGTCCATGATGAACAGCAGCCAGCTCTCACCTCCCTGTGTCTGCCACCATGGACCAAACTGTCCCCTGGTTTTACCAAAACTCGGGAGTTGGGAGTGAAATCTTGCCGAAGGACTGCAATTTTTCGAGCCCTTTTTATTGCTAAGCTAGGTAAAGCACCTCTCAAAGTCATTATTCAAATGTGGCATATGTTTTGCTGTGAATTTTCAGTAGAACTCTTTCCAGTGATTTCCAAAATAAATGAGACTTTGCATAGTACTTTTTCCGTATTTAACACTGCCTTCCTGGCTTTGCAGCCAAGGCTTCCTTTTAAAGGCATGTGCATGAGATTATGCAATCGTAGTACTCCGGATACCCAGAGCAATTAAAATAAATCAGGCTAGGTATAATGAAGATGAGCCAAAGCATCTGTTTCTCAAGAGGATTTAAAAAAACCCCACCAACTCCATCATCCCCAGGGGCTTGGATCCATGGTGGTTAGACCTCGGAGACTCTTGTATTTTGGAAATGTGTCCAACACTCACTTGGGTAAGCAAAGGAGGAGCAGGAAAGGAGAAGACTCTGGTATGGCAGCTATCCCTGCTCCCTTGAAACAGTGGTTGGATAACCCTGAGTGTTTGGAAAAGCTGGACTTGCTGATCAATTCCGTTTCCTTTCTAGTGTTTTAGTTTGATGTGTGTACCTGGATGGAGAGGAGAAGGAATGATTTCTGCATCCTCTCCAGTGTTTACCATACACATCTTGTGTTTATAATCTGTAGTTACTGAAAGTGGGACCAACTCAGCAATGCCAGGGACCACAGAGACCACTGAGACAGAGGGGCACTTGCTTGTTGAGCCACTTGTCCTGCCTTCAGGCCATAGAGTTGAGGTACCGGGAGTTATTCTGATTTGTTTCCCCCTCTGCTGCCACTTGGCACCAGAAGTCAAAAGCCAAAAGCCCTTTTCAGGCAAAACTGAGGTGAGGTGCAGGGCAGTCCCCAGCAGGTTGCCTGCTGAGCTGCCTTGGTTACATACTTAGGTAGGAATGGCTTGAAGACTTGAAGCTTAGGCAAAGGTTAAATGTTGCTAAACCTCACCAAATGATTGACTCATCAGTTTTGTGACATTTTTAACTCAGGCAAAGGATGAAGACATGGGAATAACTGCAGAAGTGACTGCTAGCACTTACAGGGAAAAATCTGCATGCAAA
Source organism: Neodrepanis coruscans (assembly GCA_013400695.1). Taxonomy (NCBI): domain Eukaryota; kingdom Metazoa; phylum Chordata; class Aves; order Passeriformes; family Philepittidae; genus Neodrepanis; species Neodrepanis coruscans. Next base: position 6,365 of record VYZS01076484.1, on the reverse strand, counting down.
GGGAAGAGTGAGGTCATGGTGGTGGATGCATGAGCCCTGCAGGTATGCAGGGGAACTCAGGAGCTTTTCTCTATGTCACTGCATCTCATCATAGTGATGATAAAAAGATCTCAATGTCCTTGCACAAACCAAACCGGGAAAAACGGAAAAACTCAATCCCAAGACAGGAAAGCAAGAGTTGTCATAAGCGCTTAGGCATCAGCAAGGCATCCAAAATCAATGAGGGGGTGAAGTCCCCTGCTTTCACATGAGGGCAGGGCAGAAAAAAGCAAATTTAGATTTTGGCTGGTGCATCCCCTGCTTGGAAAGCCCACCTTGCTCTGGCTTGCTTCCCAATAGCACTGGCTGCTCCCTCTGAGATAGCTGCTTACCCTCCTCCGGAGTCCACCAAATTTATTTTAAAAAAGGAATTTTCTCAGAAAAAAAAAAAGCCACGATGGCTCAGACTTGCTAAGTGGAAAGAGGGCAGCTTGTTTACTTAAACCGATTTAAATCTGGAATTCCAAGAATAGCAACTTGCTTTGACCACTGACTTGGGTAAATATGGCCTGGCATTCTTATGGCGGTATTTCCAGCCCCAGCTATCCCCCTCATACAGGGATATATATATAAATATATACACACACACACATACCTATATTTTCACTAAAAACAGTTGAGGTAAATTATTTGACAGGAGCTGGACGTGAAATGGCTGGTGTGTGTGTTGTGTTTCCTGCACGTCATTTGGAAACTGAAGCCAATCTGAAGTCCTACCAGGCAACATCCCCTTCCAAGCTTGATGATTATAAAAGAAATAGCTTGGTCGCATTTAGGAACATTGCCAGTGGAGAAATTTTATTCAGGATTTGGTGAGAAGGCAGCTATTTTTAGCAGATAAATTAGCATGTTTTCTGAAGTGATCCAAGCAGGAAGGGATAGCCGGGGATCGCTCGCTGGACAGTGATGGTGTTTCAGCTTTGAAATGACAATTCAGCCCTTCCAACGTGAGATGAAATGATCTTTGTGGCCTCAGCTCCCTCCCTCTCTCGCAGCCGTCCACACCACGACCGCACATAACAAGGCATAATTTTACATAAGTAGAAGACTGTGCTCTGAGCCAATATACAATTCATACCTGATTGAATATTGCCATTTCAGAGCCACCATCTAATCACATTTTTCAGGCTGTGTGAACAAAATAATGTTGTTATAATTACACACAGTGTTTGTGTGTTGTGTGCACATGTGTATTATATATGTATAATGACATTAGGATGATAATATAGCTGTTTCTATTAGCTCTGTGGTATTAATAAGGTATGACAGAAAGTTATTTGATACCATTTGAAACCCCACTTGCATTTTCATATTGCTCTCAGATGTAATTCAGGGACTTGATTTTTATGAGTTATGGCTCTGATGTCACTTGTATTTTTGCCCATAATAGGTCCCACTGGAGCAAAATTCATCAGACTCAATTAACAGCATCTGAAAAGTCTATCTTGGTTAGCAACCGATCAGGCAGAAACGGCACGGGGTCTGTTTTAGCTGACCCATCACCCTGTGCCTTTACATGGAACCAGCTTTCCAGGGAGCAGGTAGCAGCCGTTGCAGCTTACTGTTACTGAGAATTGAGTAAATATTTGGGGGGCTGCTGAACTGCTGGCTCTTCCCATGGCTGCACCCCATATTATGGGTGTCTCAAAATACTCTGCAACCATCTGGGCACACTCTGAGTTTCTGCATGTGCAGGTGATCCATCCCACCACAGTCACCTTTTTACCAATCAATCTCTTGATCCTCAGTGACAATTATTTGCTTTACACAACCTGATCCAGGAGCAGTGGGGTGCTCGTTCCAGGCGAGCTGCTAGCAGTGCTACAGGGAAGGTGAAAGCATGATGCCAGGGTGAAAAAAGAAATGCAAGGTAAATAAAAATAATTCCAAATGCACATAGCAGTTGAAGGCTGCATTTTGAAAGGTGATCTCGTGTAGGGTTTTCTGCTTGGTTCGGTCACTGATTTGGGCTGGTGGATCTTCTGAAGGGAAGATAAACGCTCTGACTCCTGGTATTATTAATGCTTTGAGCTGATGATTCAAGCATCTGATCTAAAGGGCTTCCTAAGTGAGAGACTGATCCCAAAACCTGCTGAAGTGAACATGGAGCCTCACGGCAATTTCACAGGGCTTTGCATCCCATCCCACGTGCTGAGGAGGAGCAGGGGCTGGCATCGCCCTCACAGCCCCACTGTGACTCTATCACCCACCCTGAGTACTCCCGGTAAAACTCCTCCATGTCCTAAAATCCTGGAAAGGAAAAGCTCTGTGTAGAAAATCTCCAAGTGAAGTAGAGCACCCCCCAGCAATGCTGGCTTCCCCCCCGTGCAGGCACAGCCCCCTCCCAGCGTGGGTCAGGCTGCGTTCCCTTCCAAGCACAAAGCCGGGCTTGAAGACTCCGATTGCTTCCTGTCTCCCAACATGCCTGACCACAACTATTTTTAATTGTAAGGCATGAAAATAAAGTTATTTAATAAATTAACGCTTCAAATGCTTTTTGATTCAACTTTGGCTGTTTATTAGGACCAGTCTTATTTTGGCTTCTATGCAGTCATTTCCAGCTACCGCTCTGTTTGATCCCCATCTTATTTCCTTTGTAATCTACTGATCTTCTGTTGTTATCATTGCTGTATTTTATGGTTTTGCATTACTTTATTGACTCAGTATACTGTAGGCTGCTTTTTTTTTTCCTGCTCCCTCCACTGAAAATAGCCTTTTATGAGAAGCTTAAGCAAAAGCCTGGAATGTCCAAAGGAAAGCACAGAAACATTACAACATTTTGCACATTTCTTTTGGCCAGAGAAAGTTACAAAATATTCATATGAAGAAACTTATCCAGTGCCTGCAGGACAAAATCCAGCTTTTGATAATATGTGGAATTTCAATTTCTGCTATAAACAGGCTCTGTATTTTTTATTTATTTATTTATTATTTTGAATTATAAAGAGTTTTTCAAAGGGAGAAGGCTCCTATACGATTGATGTCAGAGCAATGGTGAGTCTGCATACCCTCACTGCTNCAGCCCTACCTACCTGAGATAAAGAAAACGGATAAAGAAATAAAAACCTGTTGGTGCCCAATATATTGTCACAATCGTTAGAAGACAGTTTTATCTGTGTGAGAATATAACCCTAATTAAGCATGCCAAGGTCAGTGGGAACAGAGGTGAACCGCTGAAGAAATGTGAGTTACTCTGTCGGGGAGTTCACTGGGGGTGAAATGGAGCAGCACTCCCTGTTTTGTGCGAATGTGTCAAGGTGTGGGTCTCACTTGCATCACCTCCTGTACCTACCCAGCCCCTGACAAACATCCTCCCCGCAGGGGACTGAGCTCCCAAGCACAAAGTGACAGACGTCAGCGGCCAAAAGCGCTGCTATTCACAGCTCTCCTGAGCTATTCTGCTGGGTTTGCCCATCCAAGCCGAACTGGTGTGAGGTGGACGCCCAAGTGTTGGTACCCACTGGCTCCCTGCCCGCCTCCTTCGGCATCTCAGCTCACCCCTTGTGCTCACAGCCTTTTCACTGCTGTAGGAGCAGAGAAGCTGGGAGGCCACAGACTGGACAGGCATTCAGGGCATCTCAGAAGGATGGATGTAGGGCAGGAAAGATGAAACCGCTTACAAACTGGAAAGACTGGGTAATTCCTCCAGAGGAAGCAGCAGAAAAGCAGCCTCCCCTGGAGAAGCACTCAGCATCCCAGTGGAACAGCTGCCCAGCCAAACGGTGAGGATGTTGGGATGAATTCCTCACCCCTGCAGTGCCAGTGCAAACGTTGCCCAGATTCCCGTGCCTGCTCCATTCCCGCTGCCCGGGGCAAAGAGAGCTTTGGCCCACGCCTCGCACGAGTTGCTCCTCGTTCCTGGTCACCGAACATCACGCCCAGGGCTCGCAGCAGGGTGGCCACTCATGCCCAGCGGGGTTTGTGCAATGACCGTCCCCCGATAGCCCCGCGCTGTTCCACGCCGCTGTTCCCGCTATTCCTGAGCCACTGTCCCGCTGTCCCACTGTCCTGTACCGCTGTCCTGCGCTGCTGCCCCGCACCACTGTCCCCGCACCGCTGCTCCCACTGTCTCCCACCACTCTTCACGCTGTTCCTGTCCCACTGTCCCGCTGTCCCCGCACCGCTGTTCCCGCTGTCCCACTGTCCTCTACCGCTATCCTGCGCTGCTGCCGGGATATATATATACCGTACTGTAGGCTGCGCTGTTCCCGCCCCGCTGTCCCCGCTGTTCCCGCCCCGGTCTCCCGTTGTCCCTGCACTGCTCTCCCGCTGCTCCCGCACTGCTGTCCCGCTGTTCCCGCGCCACTATTCCCGCTGTCCTCGCTGCTCTCCCACCACTATTCCCGCACCACTATTCCCTCTGTCCCCGCTGCTCTCCCACCACTATTCCCGCACCACTATTCCCGCTGTTCCCGCACCACTATTCTCATTGTCCCCGCTATTCCCGCACCACTCTTCCCGCTGTGCCCGCCGTTCCCGCACCACAATTCCCGCTGTTCCCGCACCACCAGGGGGCGCGGCCGCGGAGCCGCCGCCCGCACTTGTTGCTGCCCCCGCGGCGCGCGCTGTGTCGTGATGCACGCGGCGCTGACGTCACCGCTGGCGTCATTATTAACGATTTCATTCATTCGCTTATTATTCGCTCTTTTGTTTATTTGCTTGCTTAATTATTTGTTTCCGTTTCACTGCGCCCCGCTGGGGCCGCTCCGAGCGTGTGCCCGACCTCCCTCCCCCCTCAGGGATCAGGGCCCGCGGAGGCGGCTTGGGAGGGGAATGAGCCAAAAAAAAAAATGGGGAGAAAGTGCCACTACTGAGGAACGAGGCGGGAGGAGGGGGCGAATAGGTCCCCGCGGAGCCGCTTCGCAGCGCTCCCCCCGCGACCCGCGCAGCCGGGGCTGGATGCGCTGGCGCGGAGCGAGGCAGCTCCTTGGGAAAAGGGCGAGAGGGACAGAGCTCCCCGAAAAGCCCCGCACGTCCCTGTCCGGGGGAGGGCGGATGGGGCTCCGCGGGCGCGGGAACCCGCGCAGCCAGCCGGCCCCGGCAGCATCGACCTTCGGGACTGCGGCTCCCGGACCCCGATGCGAACTTTCCGTGCCCGGCCCTTGCGCCAGTGCGGAACCGGGAGCGGAGACAGGAGCAAAGGCGAGAGCAGAGCCGGCGCTGCTCCGCCGCTCTCCGCGGCCGGCGCTGCCCGCGGCTCAGGCTCCCGGCGGAGCCCCGAGCTGTCCGCGGCCGGACCGCGGAGGCTGCGCGGGATGCGCAGGACCGGCGGCTCTGCCCGACGTGCGCACCCGCCGCGGGGGGCGGGCGGGGCGCAGGTGAGGGGTCGGTCCCCTCTCACCTGCCCGGTGTCCCGCGCCCGCGGAGACACCGCCCCCGGCACGTCCCGCTGCGCCCATCGCCGCCGCCGCGCTCCC